>CM059320.1:15304258-15307155 GCA_030340685.1 Protosalanx chinensis | reverse complement strand
TTGATCAGTGCAGACCCCCAGAGAGCCTGGATGACAGGTGTCTGACCCCAGGGGGGGGGGGGGGGGGGGGGGGGGGGGGACGGGATCCCTGGAGGTTTGTGCAGCAGAGAAGGTTCTGATCGGCGAACGGTTCGGTTGAAAACAAAACACGAGGTTTGGTCGAAATTGGTAAGTAACGGGAATCTCTCTGACTGTTGGCAGTGCCAAGGAGCTCTGCTACGGAGGAACTGAAAACATTTGGAAGCACTTTACGAAACGCACGCACACATTCAACCCGCCCACCACACACTAAACTCACGAGACATTCAAACAGAAAAAGTCTTATCAGCATGGAAAGAAGTAAAAAAAGGAAAAAAGACCTGCTTCAACTGTTACCCTGTTTTTCCAGGCTTCCATTACCATCGAAATCATCTGAGACAAACCTTTCGGCAGAAACAAGCGCTCGAAAACATCAACAGACGCTCAGTCTTGAGATGCGCTGTGCATACACCTGTACAGGAAACCACAGGCCTACATCTCCTGTAAACACACACTGATCATCAGGACGCAGACACAGCAACAAGCTCAGTAACAGCCCTGCATGTTCTGCAATCTGATCTGGCAAAGCGAATCTAATGAGCCCGCCCTGCAAATTGATTATCAAGTAATGGTCGTACAAAGATGAACAATGACTATTTTCCTTCCTCTCCGACTGGATCCTCTATCTCCCTCTCTGTCTTTCTCTTTCTCTCCCTCATTATTTATCTCTCTCTCTCTCATTCTCTCCATTCTGTATCTCAACAACTCTCTACCCCTCACTCTAACGCCACGCCTCGCTAACCGCCCCTCCTCTTTCTCTCTTCCACTTTCCATCCTCTCCCTCCATCTCAGTAATAGTGTTATGTGAGTATGAGAGGGTAAGGCCTCTCTACTGCAGTCTGCTAATGGCTCTGAGACCAACGCTGTAGCCTCCCTGCACACAGACTCCCAGCAGACAGCCTCCCTGCACACAGCCTCCCTTCAGACAGCCTCCCAGCAGACAGCCTCCCTGCACACAGCCTCCCTTCAGACAGCCTCCCAGCAGACAGCCTCCCTGCACACAGCCTCCCTGCAGACAGCCTCCCTTCAGACAGCCTCCCTTCAGACAGCCTCCCAGCAGACAGCCTCCCTGCAGACAGCCTCCCTGCAGACAGCCTCCCTGCAGACAGCCTCCCTGCACACAGCCTCCCAGCAGACAGCCTCCCTGCACACAGCCTCCCTGCAGACAGCTCCCTCAGACAGCCTCCCTTCAGACAGCCTCCCAGCAGACAGCCTCCCTGCAGACAGCCTCCCTGCAGACAGCCTCCCTGCAGACAGCCTCCCTGCAGACAGCCTCCCTGCAGACAGCCTCCCTGCTGACAGCCTCCCTGCAGACAGCCTCCCTGCTGACAGCCTCCCTGCAGACAGCCTCCCTGCAGACAGCCTCCCTGCAGACAGCCTCCCTGCAGACAGCCTCCCTGCAGACAGCCTCCCTGCTGACAGCCTCCCTGCAGACAGCCTCCCTGCAGACAGCCTCCCTGCAGACAGCCTCCCTGCAGACAGCCTCCCAGCAGACAGCCTCCCTGCAGACAGCCTCCCTGCTGACAGCCTCCCTGCAGACAGCCTCCCTCCCAAACACAGAATAGAGTTGATGACATTTAGTTTAAACGGTCATTTATCGATCTCTGTCACTCCAACAGAATCAACAAGGAAGTTGTTCTCTTTCGATGTCGAGCCAGTAGCAGGCTGCAACAATTCAAATAAGGGTTGATAAATGTTCTCCATTTCAAGCTGTAAGCTGCCGTAAAGAGGTGAGAGGTGAGCTTCACTTTCTGTCTGGCTGCGTCGGCAAGATCTGACGGCATTTCAGATTAATCCTGCTTGGCTGGGAACAGAGGATGAGGAGGAGAGAGGGAGGGAGGAAAGAAAGTGAGTGGATATAGAAAGAAGAGAGACGAACATACGTTCTCACACGGCGTGAGCGCGCGCGCGCACACACACACACACACAGCTGCGCTACTGTCTCAGTCCTAAGCTCTTCTGAGTGTGTGCATGTGCTGTGTGTGTGTGTGTGTTCATCAGTAGAGTACTATGAGTTCATCATTGATTTTCCCTGCCCCAGTGCAGTCTGGGAGAACGAGCTGAGAAGAAACACACACACGCACACACAATGACACCATTTAGTGTCTCTCCACTCCTCCTCTCCGTTACCCATCAGCCCCCTCTGCACTATCTCTGTCCCAGCTCAGCCTATCTGAAGGTTAACACACAGCATCAAGGGCCTCTTTCACCACACATTTTGGGCCTGTGAATTAAGCATTGTGATCTGTGATCTGACTGGAGTTCATCAGCAGAAACAACAGCTAGAGACCAAATCTGTACACTGGAATGTTCATGAATAACGTACATGGCATAAACACGTGTATGTATGTACACTGTATGTAGAGTATGTATCATGAAATAGAGGAACACGTCATTATTACACGGAGGTACAAAACAAATAACCTGTGCGCTTCACTTTGACCTGATAACGTCTTACATCTACAGTACATTCAGTCGTTTAGCAGACGCTTATTACAGTAAATAAAGGGACATTCCCCCTGAGGCAAGTAGGGTGAAGTGCCTTGACCAAGGACACAACGTCAATTTACCACAGCCGGAAATCGAACTCGCAACCTTCCGATAACTAGCCCGGCACCTTAACCACTGAGACATGTGACTCCTCCATCTTTCACTCAATAAACACTTTTCTTTGAGTGACAATCCTTGTTTATCGTCACACGCACACGAAAAAACGAACTAACCGAGTGTGATGAACAACACTCCCGCCTGTTTCCTGTCACATTTCAGTGTGTAAGTCTATAAATAGCCCTGCTGAAAATGGAAATATGTGCGAGCGA
>CM059320.1:15264258-15301758 GCA_030340685.1 Protosalanx chinensis | reverse complement strand
TCCCTCTCCCTCCCCATCCCTCCCTCCCCCTCCCTCCCTCCCTCTCTCTCTCTCTCTGTCTCTCTCACCCTAGGAAGTACCAAGGATGACGTGTTTTGACGTGTTTAGAAACGTTCACTCAGAATCACGCTGTCTTTTGTGGTCTGCCCCCTGACCTCCTGACCCTCTTGTTGGTTATTCAATGTCACCAACGCCACAGGAAGTGATGTGATCGCGGCTGACTCAGTGGAGGGCATGTTCCTTGAAAGGCTTGAGGCGACGAAGCGAATTCCTGAGAAAAACTAATAACAACGAATTCGCAGTCCTCGAAGTTTCCCCTCCGGACAAACAAAAGGAAGCATATCTCAGAGCCCTGTTCACCCACAGACTTGGACTTGCTCTCTCGCTAACGGAGGGAGCGATCATTTACCATTTGGACTCGGGCAACTGGACACAATGGACACACAACTTGACTCATGCTCCCAGCCGCTTGTTTGGCCGTGCTGAGCGACTCCAGAGACAATAGCTCAGTTTGCTCTGAACGCTGAACTTTGCTCCAGCGGGGGAAACTGCAGAGCGTAAACGGCTAACGGGCTAAAATAGCCAGCGGCAACAGGCTGGACAGAAAGACAGAAAGAAAGAGGGAGGGGGAGATATATAGAGGAGAGAGGGGGGGGGGGGGTAGAGGAAGGGAGCCATCGGCCTCCCGAGAGAGAGGGGGAGAGAAAAAAGAGGGGGGAGGGACACAGGAAGAGAGAACGAGAGCAGAGCGAGAGGGAGGGGGGAACAGAGGATGAGAGAGAAAGAGAGAGGAGAGGGTGGACAGAGCGAGGAAGCATGTGTGAGAAAAGGGAAAAAAGGGGGGAGGGGCACAGGAAGACAGGCAGAGAGAGATAGAGACAGAAACAGAGATAGAGAGAGATAGAGAAACAGAAACAGAGATAGAGAGATAGAGACAGAAACAGAGATAGAGAGAAATAGAGAAACAGAAACAGAGATAGAGAGATAGAGACAGAAACAGAGATAGAGAGAGATAGAGAAACAGAAACAGAGATAGAGAGATGGAGACAGAAACAGAGATAGAGAGAGATAGAGAAACAGAAACAGAGAGACAGAGAGACAAAGAGACAAAGAGACAGACAGAGACAGACAGAAAGACATACAGACAGAGACAGACAGACAGACGGACAGAGACAGACAGACAGACAGACAGAGAGACGGACAGAGAGGCGGACAGAGACAGACAGTAGCAGGAGGTCCTCCACACTAAAACCCACCTGACAGACAGAGTGAAGTCTCCTGGGTTGCTCTTACTTGGCCGGGCCAGGAAGCTGCCATGGACCCCCCTGGTGAGGAGCAGCAACTCAGCCTCCACGCCGGTGATGTTGGGGTGGAACCACCTGGAGAACCACACAGAAGAACCGGAGCTTACTGCCACGCAGACAGAACACACGTCTGGGTTTGCTGTTGGGATCAGAGATCATCTAGGGAGGTCAGATGGCTCAACGGTTAAGGCGTTGGCCTCATGATCGGAAGGTTGTGAGATCGAACCCTGGCTGTGGCTATATGATGTTGTGTCCTTGGGCAAGGCACTTCACCCTACTTGCCTCAGGGAGAATGTCCCTGTACTTACTGTGAGTCGCTTTGGATAAAAGCGTCTGTTTAATGAATAAATGTAAATGTAATCTAGCAGGGAGGCTTTGAAAGGACCAACAACTGCTCAGTTAGAATGTGTCTGTGCAGGAAAATGACAGGAAAAGGCAGAGAAATCACTGACTTTAACCCTAATATGACTTGTTTAAGGTTTTACTGTGCAATACGTTGTTTTGACCTTCTGGGGGTTTAGAGGTCATATTTGAGCTGGTTCAATGGTTAAAAGCTCTCAGCTGGGTGGTTAATCTATGACCTGTTAAAGTATGTAACCACCCGTGTCTGTCATAAATGTGCTGTGCTTAGGAACATGTTCACCAAACCTGAATCAGTCAGTTTGGGTGAGATCCTGTACCAGAGGCTATCTGTTCAGCTTGGATAATCACATCATTTGCATACGAGAAAGAAAAAAAAGAAAACTAACAATGAATAACTGGGGGAATCTGGATGCTAAATTGTCCCATTATAAGTCAATACTGATGATTCAATATGAGTGGGAAAATAGATATTTTCACGCAGGCATTTTTAGAATGGGTGAGTCACACACATTATGTACTTCAGTGTCACCACCCTCCTTCCTCCACGTTTCACAGGGAAAATAATCATTCTGACGGAACAGTGTTTCCACGCTAACTAGGCCTTAATAACATGGGGATCCTCACAGAACATTACATTTGACATTTATTAATTTAGCAGAATTTCTTTTTCTTCTTTTTTTTTCTTCCAAAGCGACTTCCAAGAGAGAAACAAACATTGCAGGTAGCCAGAACATCAAGCATACAGTTACTAACATACAACACACATTACTAACTGTATCATAAAACAGGGCGTCTGTATTAAGGTCAGAACACAGGACCAATCGGGACAGAGAACATCGCTGCGTTCTATTGGACAAGCTTCAGACAGCTCTGTGCTTGTCCTGACTCTGGGATATCGTCACTGTTTAATCCTCGTTGACCTCATAAATGTGCCCTGAACTCAGATGATTGAGGCACGAGAACTTGTGGCAAGAAGTGCAGCCTGTCAAATCTGTGAAGTTCTCACACACACACACACACACACACACACACACTCACTCACACACTCACACACACTCATACACACTCTCTCACACACACACACACACTCATACACACACTCACTCACACACTCACACTCATACACACTCACACACACTCTCACACACTCACTCACACACACACACACTCTCACACACACACACTGACGCACACTCACAAACACACACACTCGTACACACTCTCACACACACACACTGACGCACTCTCACACACACACACTGACGCACACTCACAAACACACACACTCGTACACACTCTCACACACACACACTGACGCACACTCACAAACACACACACTCGTACACACTCTCACACACACACACTGACGCACACTCACAAACACACACACTCGTACACACTCACACACACACACTGACGCACACTCACAAACACACACACTCGTACACACTCTCACACACACACACTGACGCACACTCACAAACACACACACTCGTACACACTCACACACACACACTGACGCACACTCACAAACACACACACTCGTACACACTCTCACACACACACACTGACGCACACTCACAAACACACACACTCGTACACACTCACACACACACACTGACGCACACTCACAAACACACACACTCGTACACACTCTCACACACACACACTCGTACACACACTCACACACACACACTCTCACACACACACACTGACGCACACTCACACACACACACACTCGGAAGCTCCACCTCTCCGTTTCTGTGAATCAGACTGGAACGCCAGCTTGTCATTCACAAAGCTACATCACATGATGCTCGTAAGAGATGGGATAACAGGGTGTGTGTGTGTGTGTGACAAGTGTGTGTGTGTGTGTGTGTGAGCAAGTGTGTGTGTGATGTGTGTGTGTGTGTGAGGTAGCAGACGGGACAAAAGCAGGCAGACATGTGGGGGCCGCCATTGCCCCAGATGGTACCTGCTCCCCCCTCCCCCAGCCCCCCCTCCCCGGGCCCCCCCTCCCCTCCAGGGCACCACGCTTTTTCCTCATTCCGCCTCAGGGGAGATTAGTGGAGGAACTTTTCAAACAGAAAATTGTCACCGATTACTACTGGCATTCACCGAGGGATTAGTCACAAATACATGGAGAGGGGGGTGCTGAAGGAGGATCAGTGACATCATCAAAGGGCCGAGCGAGCATTGGCCACAGAGGAAGACACGGCCGGTGAACGGGCGCCGAGGGAACGACGTGCAGACAGAGAAGCAGTGCTGCTGTGGAAGGAGATGTGAGGCCTGGCTGGTGCTGGAGAACACCTGCTCCAAGGGAACAGGGGGGGACACCTGGGCTGAGCACTGGAACACCTGCTCCAGGGGAACGGGGGGGATACCTGGGCTGAGCACTGGAACACCTGCTCCAGGGGAACGGGGGGGATACCTGGGCTGAGCACTGGAACACCTGCTCCAGGGGAACGGGGGGGATACCTGGGCTGAGCACTGGAACACCTGCTCCAGGGGTCCCCAGGGGGTCAAAGTTCAATTTTGAAGACACCATAAGCAGGGTGGTGTCCTGTCCTGGCGACCAGATTAGCAAACGTTTTTTTAATCTGATACTTTTGTACTATGACATGGAAATGTATCTGTGGTAGGAAAAAGAACGGCCTGTGGACGTAATCCACTGTTCAATCTCCTGTTCTTATGTCACACATGTCAATCTATGAAACAATAGCTGCAGAACAAGCCTCAGTCTACCCAGTAAAACCATAAACTGGCCACGATGGCAAACCTTAATCTCCACAAAAGCCTTCCTACAGAAACACATGGCAGGTTCCAAATGACCCAGCAGACGTAAAGATACTAAACACCTTAAGCTTGTTTGAATGCTTCTGTGCAGACGTAAAAGGGCATTAGAGCTTTTAGCTATGCTAAGGGGAAGGTTAGATTATGCTCTCTCCCTCTCTCTCTCTCTCTCTCTCTTTTTTTCTGTCTCTCTCTCACACACTCTCCCTCTCTCTCTCTCACTCCGTCTCTCCCTCTCTCTCTCTTTCTGTCTCCCTCCCTCTCTCTTTCTGTCTCTCTCTCACACACTCTCTCCCTCTCTCTCTCTTTCTGTCTCCCTCCCTCTCTCTTTCTGTCTATCTCTCACACACTCTCTCTCACTCCGTCTCTCCCTCTCTCTGTCTCTATCCTTCCTTCTTTATTGTCTTTTCATGCCTGCATAAGGTCATCAGGCCTTGCTTCTCTGTGTGCGTTTGGTCAGGTCTGTGAGGGAGGCAGGTGGTGTGACCCTTCAGCAGGCACACTAGAAGAGCCCAGAGGGAGGAGCATGGATCAGTGTGAAGGGGTCACAGAGGGATGAACCTCAGACAGAGGAAACCCCAGCTTTGGGCTCTAATGTGAACACACCACTGACCCTACCTAGCACACACACACAGGCATGCACACACACACACACACACACACAGGCACACACGCACACACACACACACACATATACACACACACACACAGGCACACACGCATGCGTGCACACACACAAACAGGCATGCACACATACACACAGGCATGCACACACACACACACATGCATGCACACACACACAGGCATGCTCAAACACATACAAGCTCACGCACACATGCATGCATTCACACACACATGCATGCACAAACACACACATGCATGCACAAACACACACAAGCATACACACACATGCACAGCTACAGAAGCACATACAGACACACACATCATTCCCCCATCCCTCAGACACGCATACAGTTCCACCTGTGTATGGGGAGCCACACAGGTCCCAACCCCAACCCCCTCCTGGTGAACAAAGAGCAGCCTCCCCACTCAGCCTGCTAATCCTGCCCCGCATCAATGCTCCGTGCCCTGGGTCAGGACACAGCCATGGTCTAACCCCCAAACACTTAACAGTTCACTGGGGTCAATCCCACTAGAGGCCCATAACATTCACCAGCAGGCTCCGAGTCAGCCCTCACACTACCACACACACACACACACACACACACACTCAGTCCTCCCCAGCAGACACACAGAAACACACTTGCCTCCCCAAGACAGTGTTGCTCCTGTCAGACTCACCACCATGCCCAGAGCTCCATAACAAAGGGAATATGCTGCTGTCGACATTGTGCAAGTCAGCTGTTAGGACACAGCAGTACTCTGTAACAGCAGGTAGCAGATTGAGATGGGGGAGGGGGAGGGGGGGGTTCCTACCTCATCATTCTCGTCGAAGCCTCCTGTTTCTACCGTCTCTGAGTCAGGGTTAATCCACCACAGTTACACAAGGGAGAGAGGGGGAGAGAGAGAGAGCTAGAGAGAGAGAGAGAGAGAGGGAGAGAGAGAGAGCAAGAGAGAGAGCGAGAGAGAGCAAGAGAGAGAGCGAGAGAGAGAGAGAGAGCTAGAGAGAAAGCGAGAGAGAGAGCAAGAGAGAGAGAGAGCTAGAGAGAAAGCGAGAGAGAGAGCAAGAGAGAGAGAGAGCTAGAGAGAAAGCGAGCGAGAAAGCGAGAGAGAAAGCTAGAGAGAAAGCTAGAGAGAAAGCGAGAGAAAAAGCGAGAGAGAGCGAGAGAGAACTAGGGAGTGAGAGAGAGAGAGAGAGGGGGGGGAGGGTGGGTGGGGAAACTTAATCTAGGATTTGGATGAACACGAGGTGTCCTGATAGCAGCAGTGGGCTGGGCGCTCCTATCAGCCTAACCACTCTGGACACAGGACGTGTCGACGCCACGTCAAATCCAGACCGCTCATACTACTCTGACCTGACTCACCCTGACAGGATTACGAGGGAGGGAGGGAGGGAGGGTGTGTGTGCAATCCAACTGCAATCCCAAATGATAAGTGGTTGAGCCATTGAATGCTGATGTTTGAATTTGAGCAAAACAGGAGTCTGTAAGGTCTAATCAACAGTGTCTGTGTTGCAGTTACAGTAATATTAGTACTACAGGAGCATTAGAGCAGTAATGATCAAACATTTACTTGTACATTAGGATGAAGAAAAAACAAACAAATCCTGTCAACAGAGAAGTTGGTGTAACATGAAATTCTCTTGTCTGCCTACGTTAGACTGAAGGGGAGCAGCTAAACAACTTCAACAACACGACTCGGCAATAAAAAGCCTGAAGGATAACCTCCGTCCACAGTGACATGCTGTTCGACACGGACCTCGATCCTCCCAGCAGGTTGAGCAGAAGACACGGTATCATGACCGGGTCAACCCTCGACGGGGAACTTTCACCAGAGAGCTGCTGTCACTTACGGCCAGTGGGCCAGACTTGAAACCAGGAGTTCAGCTTCTTAAGCATTTCCCCTCTTAAGCCCCTGGTTAAGCCTCATCATCCCGGGGGTCCTGTTGATGCAGCCATGGAGAAGCTAATGGTTAACAAGTTCACCCTCCTGTCTACGAGTCTGCAGACCTCCAGTCTGCCAGCAGACTGCCCTGACACAGAGGGAGGCTGGGCCAGCATGGAAGACGTCAGGAAAACCTCCAGAAGGTCTTCGAGGAAAGCCCAGTCTCTCTCAAGAAGGGGATTTTTTCTTTTTGTGATACCGACTTGCTGTTTTGCGACCCCGGAGCAAATTTGTTTGCCCTTTCCACTTGGCTGTGAGCAGAGTTTAATCATTAACTGTTAATGTCCTCGCTTAGTTTACCCTGTCTTCCATTAAGACATCGCTTTTATGGAAACAGGTGAACTGGCTTCACCAATGGACATTGGTGGAAATCAATTTATTTTCCCTCAGAACACAAATTGTTGTTAGAACTACCACAGGCAGACTGTCAGAGGGGGCCTCGCCGTAACGTGGAGTCGACAGCGGGAGAGATCCGTCCTTCCTGTGGTGCCCTAATGCTGCGAAATCATTCACATCGCTCTTCATCTGCCCGAGCAGAACATGACTGCAGGAATGACTCAGGACTTTCCGAGAATAGGCTCTCTCTTTGACAACTACCAGGCACCTCACTTCGCTGTATCAGGCCTGCCCGGCCACACCAGCAGAGAGAGAGAGAGACAGGGGGAGGGAGGGAGATAGAGGGGGAGAGAAGGGGGGAGAGAGCGAGAGAGAGAGATAGAGGGAGAGACGGGGGGAGGGAGGGAGATAGAGGGGGAGAGAAGGGGGGAGAGAGAGAGAGAGAGAGGGGGAGAAAGAGAGAGAGAGAGAGAGAGAGGGGGAGAAAGAGAGAGAGGGATAAACAGATTCAGGCAGACAGCATGACAGTTATGTTTCTGACCATGTCTCTGTCTATAAAAGCAAAAGAAATAGGGGGAGAGAGAGAGATAGAGAGACAGAGAGAGAGAGAGAGAGAGAGACATAGAGAGAGAGAGACATAGAGAGAGAGAGAGAGAGACATAGAGAGAGAGAGAGACATAGAGAGAGAGAGAGACATAGAGAGAGAGAGAGACATAGAGAGAGAGAGACATAGAGAGAGAGAGACATAGAGAGAGAGAGACATAGAGAGAGAGAGAGACATAGAGAGAGAGAGACAGACAGACACAGAGGCAGAGAGAGAGAGAGAGAGAGAGACACAGAGATAGACAGACAGACAGAGCTCCATGCTTGCTGTCAGGACAGGGGACACAGGCCCTGCATGCATCCAGCACCAGGGTTCTATCCTCTTACATAATGTCTCAAGTTCAATACTGCCTGGCTATTTAAAGCGCTGGCCAGGACCAGTGACAAAAAGGTGATATACTTAGTCCCTCCGAAACGGCACGAAAGCTCCCGTTAGAACTATTAACAGTCCCAGACAAGCCCCGGGGTGTGGGTTTGGGTCATGCTGGGGGTATTTTTAGACCAGCTGGTAGTCCTCAAGTATTTACATGCAGTCCAGAGCTTGATGCTTCAGTTCATGTGTTAGGCTAGCATGCTAGCTAAGCTGCTAACCTCACACAGCATTTAACCACACAAAACACATATTTCCACCCTATATAAAGGATATTGTGTCCTGTCGAACTAATCTGAGAGACTTTGTTGCACTGATGATAACAATCTACAGATTTCTTTATTTATTTGATAGATAATCCATTTATCTTGCATGAACAAGCCGGTCCACTCTTGTGGGCATGATGTACAAAGTCTAGCTACTTTGGTAACGCAAAGGTCAAATCTGACCAGACAAGTAGTGGAATAGAAAGCACAGTCTCTGTAGTGTTGATGGTTAATAAGAAACGGACCACGGGTTCGAAATTTAACCCATTATCAAAAGTCGGGCAAATCCAGGAAGAACTGGCTGACGATTTTAGCTCCGCGTGCGGAAGTAAAACAGTCACGTATTAGTCAACAACAATTTTCTCTTCCTCTAAAATTTTGACCTTTAACTGTTTACCAACTCATTATGAGACAACAACAAAAAATGATATCTGATGAATCATATGGACTTCCCCTACGATCACGACAACAGTTCCCTGTGCGTGTGTATGTATGTGTGTGTGTATGTGTGTGTGTGTATGTGTGTGTGCTTGGAGATCAGAGTTTAGATTTCCCTGCTTCCATGAACAGTGTCATCTCTGGATGAAACTCTGGACAGCTCTGGACATTCTCTGCACAGCTCTGCACAGCTCTGCACAGCTCTGCACAGCTCTGGACATTCTCTGCACAGCTCTGCACAGCTCTGCACAGCTCTGCACAGCTCTGGACATTCTCTGCACAGCTCTGCACAGCTCTGGAAAGCTCTGGACATTCTCTGCACAGCTCTGCACAGCTCTGGACATTCTCTGCACAGCTCTGCACAGCTCTGCACAGCTCTGGACATTCTCTTTTCAGGCCCGAATTTGACCATAACACATCCACTCTTGAATTCCTGGAAATATTCAAGCACTATCTTATTTCTACACATTGTCAGCTTTTCCCTTGGCTGCTTATCCACTCAGAAATTACTCATCGCTTTCAACCCTTTAAACCAGGTGCAATGAAATACTTGTTCCATAAACAAAAGAAGCAAAGGAGGTTTCCTACAGCAGAAACGTTGTGACACCGTTTGAAATGGCAGTTGGACGGGTAAAAAAAAACGCTGAAAACATGACAAACACAGCCCCAGTGACATACTTATCACATACAATAACACGCCATTATCGCTGTGTTATGAAGGCTTCACAAGGCCAACTCCCAAAACATTCAACATGAACCCTTCGCCTGGATAAACTCATTCAATATCCCAACGGCCTCCATCTGTCCAACAAGAACGCTTCGCAAATGGACAATAACAGGAATTCAGAAGAACCGCGGTCGAATGTGACGACTCGCCGCTCAATCTGAATCCCCGATAAACAGCGTGACTCAAAGATTCTTCGGGACACCAGCTGATAAGATCAGAGACAGAGAAACGTCTGACCAAGATGGCATCCAGGCTATTGTTGTAGTCCATGTGCCAGTTCCCCCCCCCCCCCCGAGCAGGGCCAGGAGCAGGAAGTGAGGCACGACTCGTGTCACACACAAAAGATGGAAACACACAGTCATTAACCACCTCCAACTATATATAGGCTACTTTTAGTGTTTGCTCTACAAATTCTGGGTGGAGGGGAGCAAAATGTGTGTGTGTGTGTGCATGAAGAGTGAGGGGTGGTGGTGGTAGTGGGGGGGCTAAACTACGAATTGGACTGATCATTGTACAAACGGTAACAACAAAAAAACTATTTTACAATGTGCCAAACCAGATCAGAACTTACAACACCTCCAGTTCTCAGGGAATAGGCCAAGATGTCTGACTTATTTCTCAATTTGCTTTGATGCTCGGAGGTTTAAGCCACATTCAGACAGAATTAAATGGGGCAAAGCTTCAGATTTTTGCCAACTAATATGGATGAATTTCAACACTTGTTCTCAGTGTTTGAAGAGAGGGGTGGGGGGGGGGGGGGGGGGGGGGTATGCCTTGATATTTAGTGAAAATGAAAACATGACATAAAACGCTTATTTTGTTCCTATAATGGTTTTATTCATCAGCCTGTTGTCTCACACTGCTGAGTGTCTCTTTCAGATCGTTATCAGCTACGACAATCATCTAGTGACATTCTAGGACAGCGGAAAGTGTCGTTTGAGTCAACAAGACTTCATCAAAGACGAATATCAGCTTATTCTGTATTTTTGGCATCTGACACTGCAGTTTCCAAAGTCAAGCTGGAAGATGTTAGAAGCAGATAACGTTTTTCTTTAACAGAAAGGGAGTTTAGCCTCATTTGGATTTTCTAGTTAAGTTCAGTACATTTAAATTTACATTTAAATTTATTCATTTAGCAGACGCTTTTATCCAAAGTGATAGTACAAGCTGACTGATATAACCAAAATATTTTTACGGATATTTACAGATAAACTAGATATGTAAAACTGCATGTCTATGTAGACTGTGTTAGAGAAGTATTTTTTTATTCACACCAATAAATTAAATGTGGCGTCAGTAGAAACCACAGACATAATCACACTTTACAGCCAACTGACAGAAAGGATGAACTACATGTCAGTTGATTCATGACAACTGGCACATGACTATTCAGCTCCACTGAAAAAGAAATAACCTACAGAATGTGCAAACCTAGGTGCCAAAGCCTATATTGCATTTTGCACAAGTTAACCTTGCACCTTAATATCGTCGTTTCCTGCAACGCACAGGGAGTAAAGTGTCACATAAAGGCAGGGAAAGGGACTTTACTGTGTTCCTATTCAAAATATTGGCATTTTTGCTGAAAGATGCATAAAATAGTCGGGTGAATTCACTGTTCTGTAGTTTGACAACAGTTCCTATCAGATACTTGAAGCTTCTCTCATATTTCAGACAGATGCTGGTGACAAATATTCAGATTAAACCACTAATAAACCCTGATCACTGCCTACATGAAGTAACTCTGCTGTTCCTGGAGCGCCTCTGATCCCAGCTCAACACACAGTCCAGCTCAACACACAGTCCAGCTCAACACACAGTCCAGCTCAACACACAGTCCAGCTCAACACACAGTCCAGCTCAACACACAGTCCAGCTCAACACACAGTCCAGCTCAACAGACAGTCCAGCTCAACAGACAGTCCAGCTCAACACACAGTCCAGCTCAACACACAGTCCAGCTCAACACACAGTCCAGCTCAACACACAGTCCAGCTTAACACACCGCACAGTGCAGCTCAACACACCGCACAGCCCAGTTCAACACACAGTCCAGCTCAACACACCGCACAGCACAGCTCAACACACCGCACAGTCCAGCTCAACACACAGTCCAGCTCAACACACCACACAGTCCAGCTCAACACACAGTTCAGCTCAACACACCGCACAGCACAGCTCAACACACCGCACAGCACAGCTCAACACACCGCACAGTCCAGCTCAACACACAGTCCAGCTCAACACACCACACAGTCCAGCTCAACACACAGTCCAGCTCAACACACCGCACAGTCCAGCTCAACACACCGCACAGCACAGCTCAACACACCGCACAGTGCAGCTCAACACACCGCACAGTCCAGCTCAACACACCGCACAGCTTGAACGGAGCAGTCCGGGTTCATGGACACACACACTTTTCAAGTGAACTCCGACTTACCTGCGGGACGTCATTAGCAGTCTTGAAAAAACTGTCAAGGATCCTTGAATGTTGCAGAGAAAGTCCCAGAAAGTTCGCTTCTCCCGTGCCGCGTCTCTGCCGCGTCGCTTTCAGGAGCGTCTGAACAATGTTCAACTACAGGCTGAACACCGGCTGGGTTACCCCGCCTCCAATGTGTGTGTGTGTGTGTGCGCGCGCGTACGCAATAATAATTGATGGTCGTATATTCTGTCAGTTCAAAAGCGTGTAGCAGCGTATCAGGCTGTTCGCAAAAGCAAATACACAAAACACTAATGTGTGTTCATGTGTGAAGGAGGGAGAGATAACGAGAGGAAAGTTAATTACAAATATTATAAATAAATCATATTTAGCGACCAGGATCCTCGTATTAGGTCTGCAGGTAACAATACAAAACGTCAATTATTTATCTGCCATTGTAGTCCTACATTATATTAAGAGATAGAGATAGATGGAGGCATTGACGTCACCAGCCTCGCTGGAGGTTAATCTGCAGGGGGATGAGGTTATGCAATTGTCTGAGGCCACAGGCTTTCCACTATGGATTTTGTATTCCCTGATATAGCCTACAGCCGTACTAAATCAGTGACACAGAGAAATCCCATGGTATGGGAATTCAAAACGATGCATGCAAATGATTAAAGCTGTTTTACATATGCAAATGAGTTTAGAGGCTAAAACGGTGCGCTTGACTGGAGCACGTGACGTGGGGTTCTATAAATCATTGCTGTTCTGCGGTTTGACATTAATTACATCTTTCTTTTGTGATGTAGACTCTGATTTGTTTGTAGTTGAAGAACAAAATGAGCTGTTGGGATAATTCAGTGTGTTTGTGTGCAAATATTCCGATGACTTTTTAAGCTACAGCATTTTGCTTTTACACACGTTAACAGCTAGTTGGTTGTCAAGTCAAAATCAGTGAAAGCAGTTTTTCTCTGACAGCTACACAACAGTATAGGAGTGATGTGACATGAGTATTTAGGGAATCGGGCTGGTAAGCAGAAGGTACCCGGTTCGAACCCCAGCCGTGTCCTTGGGGCCAGGCACTTCACCCCACGTGGCCCGAGGGGGAATGTCCCTGTACTTCTGGTTAATTCAAACTACCAGCCCCTCTGGGGGACTTGCTGGGCCCCTCCCTCTACACAGACAACCTATAGGATATCACCAGCGTACAGGCGTGTCAGAGCTGAGTGCTACAGAACAGACCTTAGCAAACACACCCCCACCCCAGAAAACTGGGCTAGGCTCCTCTCTCCCCTGAGGTGACAAGCTCCCTCCTGACCTTTGACCTTTCAAGCCTGGAGACTCCACAGTCATCTGGTCCTCTAAAACACAAAAATACTGCGAGGGAGAAAACAAAGGAGACTCACATTGATTCAGATTCAGTGGGACAGTTCCAGCCTTGTCGTGCTCAGAGAACAAGAGTGTTGGAGGCTCCGGGTGCCGGAGAGCCCAGAGAGAGGAGAGACCTTCTGGGGGGGGGGATCGTTTCTCCACCATCAGCCAGCGGTCGTCGAACTTGAGTGGGGTTTTTTGTTTAGCAGAAGTTTGTCATGAAAACAGTTCTTTGATGACGAGGCGGGAGAGCCTCAGGTCCCTGAGCTGCAGCGAGCGTTCCAGAGAGCCAATGACATTTCATCTGGTGAAGGCCTGGCATTGTTGCGTAATTCATAAATCCACTGTGACCTTCTGTTTAAAAAAAAAAAAAACTGTAGTCACCGCCGTGTTTAAAAATAAAACATCTTGAAATATGTCTAAATGTTGCTGCCCGGCCAGCTTGGGGCTGTTCGTTAATGCTTGTCATTAAAAAAGCCTGTTTAAAAGAGAACAGAGCAGAACCAGACACACTGTCTGTGCTGATCAAGGAGAGTCACAGTGGTGAGAATACAGTGTTACTGTCTGCAGAACGAACCACAGCTAGAACGAGGGTGGATGTTCCACAGCTAGAACCAGGGTGTATGTTCCACAGCTAGACCAGAGTGGATGTTCCACAGCTAGAACGAGGGTGGATGTTCCACAGCTAGACCAGAGTGGATGTTCCACAGCTAGAACAAGGGTGGATGTTCCACAGCTAGAACCAGGGTGGATGTTCCACAGCTAGAACCAGGGTGGATGTTCCACAGCTAGAACCAGACTGGATGTTCCACAGCTAGACCAGAGTGGATGTTCCACAGCTAGAACCAGGGTGGATGTTCCACAGCTAGAACCAGACTGGATGTTCCACAGCTAGAACAAGGGTGGATGTTCCACAGCTAGAACGAGGGTGGATGTTCCACAGCTAGAACCAGAGTGGATGTTCCACAGCTAGACCAGAGTGGATGTTCCACAGCTAGACCAGAGTGGATGTTCCACAGCTAGAATCAGGGTGGATGTTCCACAGTGGCGCTGCAAACCAAATCTGAGGGCAGTAAATCGAATCAAAAACCAAAATGTCACTATTGACTGCAGAGAGTAAAGGAATTCCACTGAGACACGATCACAGAATCTGGTCCAATTGGTTGACACTTTATTTCATGGTGGTAGGAACACAAGACAAAGGTAATAAAGTTAGTAACGGTCAGAGCATGCTACTCTTAGCACTGCCCTTTGAGGAGGGGGGGGGGGATCCATCAAACAGTAGTTTACAGGGGCCAGACAGAGGGAGAAAATCCACATGAACACATAAATAAACAACAGAAAATAAGATTCCAAAAACAGTAAATAGTATATTTGTAGAAAGTCAGAGAAGTCCTTTTTGGGGGGGGGGTGGGAGGTCTTCACTAGGATATTTTCTTGTATGAGTGATTGTATTAATATAATTATCATTATTATGTATTAATTTACATACTGGGGGATGAGGCTAGAGAACACTGGCTAAAGGAAGAGGCCAGTAATAAGGACGACAGCTTTGTCACCATGGGTGGGGGTGACCCTGTTTTAAGGCAATTAGAGACAGTTTCCACCCAAATGTGAGACAACATCGGCCTGCACTTCTGCCCTGAACTACACCATCCAAGAAACCTGCAGTTCTCAACTGCTATGATGCCCACTAAACTGTGAGGAGCAATTCAACCAAATCACAATTCTATAGTATTCATCTAAAATGTAACACCTGTAGGTCAATTTTACAGTTCTTTTTTTTTATTATGTATTTTTGGGGGGGATGGACGACACAACAATAACAGAAAAACGTAATGTTTCTGGACTTGGATTTGACACAAGTGTCTGAGGAACACGGCAGCCATCTTGTGTCCTGTTCCCTGTCGCCATCCTCATGTGTGTCGTGATTTGACAGACTTGGTTCCAGTGTAAAGTACTAAAACAAAACCTCCACAGGTACACATTGCTAAATTTACACTTAGAAATTGCAGGGACTGTACAATATGGTTGCTTTTGCTGTTAAGAAGGGGGAACTATTACAATACCATTGATACTCAACCATGAACAAGTATGTTTCCTCTTAAAATATTGACTAGTATCTCAAGATAGTTTTCAATCAGTCATTATCAGTCAGCTTTTTGTAGTTAAGCAGAAATAAAATGACATGTGGCATTGCATCAGTTTCTGAACGTTACATAGTTCATCTT
Source organism: Protosalanx chinensis (assembly GCA_030340685.1). Taxonomy (NCBI): domain Eukaryota; kingdom Metazoa; phylum Chordata; class Actinopteri; order Osmeriformes; family Salangidae; genus Protosalanx; species Protosalanx chinensis. Next base: position 15,285,969 of record CM059320.1, on the reverse strand, counting down.
GAAGTTACAAACCCATGCAGTGGTTATATCTCTAACGTGATGGAGATTCAGTTATGTCGTTTTTTTGTTGTGTTTTCTTTACTTCTGCCATTGCTTTTCAGTTTCAAACATCCCCACAGTATCTCATTGTCACCTTTCAACACCAGATCATTTTCGTTTACTCAAGGTTATCATCTTGTATTCATTCAAATTGACTCATTGAAAAAAGTAAGGACTTGTGACATGTTGTGAAACATGTTACTGATGGCGGTTCCCCTCGGTTCTCCTCGGTTCCCCACAGACGGATCCCGTCTCCCTCACTCTCCTCAGTATTGCCTCTTGTTTCTGCAGTCTTTGCTTTCAGCGCCTCCAACAGGCTGGTTATGGTAACAACACATCTCTGCACTGTTCATAAAACTAACTGCTCCAGTACGAAAACAATAAAACAAAACAAATGAATACAACAACAAAAAACAATACCAACCAGAAAAAAAATACAATATCCGCAGGATCTCAGTAGCTTGTGAAAGTCAGGTGTGTCAAATAAACAAACAATTGTTTTGCTAATACAAAGCACGTCAATTTACAATGACATGTAAATCGGCCTCACCTGTCATGTGAACAGCCCTGCTTGCCTCAGAACGGAAAGATATTATATACGGAAACAAAATAAGAAGAAAATCAAAGGTAACACTGCAGAAGTGCATGCAACTAGTGGTCATTAGTCTGTTTACTGATTGTAAAATTGAACGCACAACACATGAGAAGTACAATTCTCCAAGAGAACCAATCTTACATATTCACAGTCTCAGGTATTTATATACTCTATATTTATTACATTAATTGTGTAAATGATTCAGTTCTTGATCGATGGCGAATGGATTTTGATATGCAAGTTTTGTCTTGAATGCAGCTCATGTTGTGCTGTCCTGCCTGCGTGCGTGTTTCTTAACTGGGAAGGATTCAGACATGGGAGAGATGCATGAGGGGGCGGGGTTATAGAGATGCATGAGGGGGCGGGGTTATAGAGAAGCATGAGGGGGCGGGGTTATAGAGATGCATGAGGGGGCGGGGTTAAAGAGAATCATGAGGGGGCGGGGTTATAGAGAAGCATGAGGGGGCGGGGTTATAGAGAAGCATGAGGGGGCGGGGTTATAGAGAAGCATGAGGGGCGGGGTTACAGAGAAGCATGAGGGGCGGGGTTACAGAGAAGCATGAGGGGGCGGGGTTATAGAGAAGCATGAGGGGGCGGGGTTATAGAGAAGCATGAGGGGGCGGGGTTATAGAGATGCATGAGGGGGCGGGGTTATAGAGAAGCATGAGGGGGCGGGGTTATAGAGAAGCATGAGGGGCGGGGTTACAGAGAAGCATGAGGGGCGGGGTTACAGAGAAGCATGAGGGGCGGGGTTACAGAGAAGCATGAGGGGCGGGGTTACAGAGATGCAACGCTGCATGAGGGGCCGGGGTTACAGATGCAGCACTACATGAGTGGGGCGGAGTTACAGCGCTACGTGAGGGGGGCGGGGTTACAGCACTACAAGAGTGGGGAGGAGTTACAGCGCTACGTGAGGGGGGCGGGGTTACAGCGCTACGTGAGGGGGGCGGGGTTACAGCACTACAAGAGTGGGGAGGAGTTACAGCGCTACGTGAGGGGGGCGGGGTTACAGCGCTACGTGAGGGGGGCGGGGTTACAGCACTACGTGAGGGGGGCGGGGTTACAGCGCTACGTGAGGGGGGCGGGGTTACAAATGTTCTTTCGTTCTTAGCAGCTGCAGGCCTGCAGATGATCCCAGCCTCTCTGCTCTGCACAGGACTCACAGCACCAGGGAATGTCTGTCTAGCTGTGTGGATGATGAATGGATTAACTCCTATTAGCTCCTTTACATCTGTGTGGATGATGGATGTATTAACTCCCATTAACTCCTTTACATCTGTGTGGATGATGGATGTATTAACTCATTTACATCTGTGTGGATGATCTATAGAATATACAGTCAACATGTGGTGTAGGTGTGTGAGGATGCAGGAATGTGTGTGTTCCTGGGTGAATATGGCACCTGAACAAGGGAATACAACAGCAGCCCCCAGAGCGCTTCCTGTTCAAGTCATGAGCTACCACGGTGGGAGGTTCGCGTTTTCCCCCCAAAAACAACAAAAGATCCACAGCCATGCGTCTTTTCCCACTCGTCCTGTGACACCACGACCCCACACGGACGTATATACCTGCGTTACCTTGTTTCAAACATGAGGTGTCAGCGGTGAGGGGCGGGGGGGGGGGGGGGGGGGGGGGGGGAGGGGGGCGAGGAGGGGTCATGAACAAGAGGCGCCGAAAAAAAAACAAAAAAAAAACATACATGAAACCAAAAAAAATCAACAATGTATTCATTTTTACTCTCTCTCCCCAATATAAAAAGCGATGTAAAGTATACAAAAATAGAAAATAATTACAGCAGTAGACATGGTGGTATGGAGGGAGGGGTTGCCAGGTTATTTGGCGGAGGAACAGTGTAATATCTTGGGGCTGTTCAGGGCATCCTCCACCAGGTGGAGCTCCACACCGTCCACTAACACGTCCTTCACACAGCCCATGAAGCCTGTGCTGTAGGCCTTGGGCAGGCGACGAGACACAGCCAGCTGCTCCAGACCACCTGGAGAGGGGAGGAGAGAAGGGGAGAGGGAGGGAGGGAGGGAGGGAGGAGAGAGGGGGGAGGGAGGGATGGGGAGAAGGGGAGGGAGGGAGGGAAGAGAGAGGGGTGGATTTAGGATGAGTGATAAATAGAAGAGAATACTCGAGTGTTAATGTACCTCATGTCTACATTGTCAGTTACTTTTAGGATGTCCAGAGAAAACCATTTACCTGACACCTACTGACAAACAGGTGCACACACACACACACACACACACACACACACAGCTGACTGAGGCGGGGTAAGCTCTGTGGTAAAGTGTGATGGTGTGTGCCTGTAGCAGTATCAGAAGAGGAGGCCTTCATGGCCGTGAGGTGAACAGAAGAGAACACACAGCTGGTCTCTCAGGAGACCTGAAGCCTCGGCTTCTCCAGGAGCAGCTGCTGGTCTCTCCTCTCCCCCAGGACCCTGCCTGCCTGTCTGTCTGCCCTTTGATATTTCACCTGGGTTGCGTTCCTCACCCCACCCCCCCCCCCGCCCCCTCACTCCCCTCTCTTCCTCTCTCCTCTTCCCTCCTTAACTCTTTCACCCACGACCTCGACTTTTCTTCTCTGTTCTATTTTCACTCACCCATGTTTCCTTATTTCTCTCCCCCCGCCCCCCCCCCCTCTCTCTCTCCCCCTTCCCTGCTCTGTACTCCTCTAATCCTCGGATAGTTCATCTGAGCGTCAAGCTCCTTCCCCTCTCTCTCTCTGTCCCCCCCTAATCGGATTGGTTGCCTCTGAATCGGGGATCGACAGGGCTAATTTCATGCGAGTTACAGATGAATTAGTGATGAGCGGAGAAAGAGGGGGATTTAAAAGAGAGGCGCTCTTGATGTGAGAGCTGCCTCAGGATAACGTATTCTAGCTGCAGGGAGCGCTCAGCACCTGTTCCATGGGCCTAGGTGAGTGACTGTGTGGTGTGTGTGTGTGTGTGTGTGTGGAGTGTGTGTGTCAAATATGGCAGTCTCCCCCTTTTCCTTTCAAACACACCTTTCCACCACCTGAACTAAAAAGACCGCATTCAGAAATGTTCTTTTTTTGGGGGGGCGGGGTGGGCATGGGGGATCAATGTTATTTCCATAGAGCATTCTTTACAGCCCCAAGTTTTCTCTTTTCAAAGGCTTTCAGAGTGAAGTTCAACCCAAAACTGCAGGCAAACAGATAACAGACCTGAGCTTCCAGAGAGTGGAGACATTTAAGAGTCACAGAAGCACTTCTTTCATTTTCTCAACTCAATACCTGAGTAGAACTGGAACCGTTATCTAACGCTTCTACATGCAGTCGACTTCCGACATCAGCCTGTTTGGCAGAGTTCAACAGGCTGCAAAGACTACCAATGACTTCTGCACACATTCAACACTAACCTAACCTGGTACCAGCTGATAGAGTGACACATGTTCACTGTGTTCTACTGTGTTTACACTGAGACTGTGTGCTGGGTGTCGGAGGTGGGCGTGGCCGAGGCTGGCGGACTCACCCAACCAGAGGGCTCCGTCTGTGTCCAGCTGTGTGGCCATCAGGGGGGAGGAGCCTGTGACCGGAGCCTCGTTACCCACCTGGAGAGAACCATCCCTGAGGGCTCTGGAGAGGGGAGAGGGGGGAGGGGGGAGGGGGGGAGGGGGGGAGGGGGGGGAGGGGGGGGAGGGGGGGAGGGGGGGAGGGGGGGAGGGAGGGAGGAGAGGAAGAAAGAAATTAACAGAATAACTGTGACTGTCAACTATATAACCCTTCTTATAAACCAAACTCTTCACTCTATAACCCTTCTTATAAACCAAACTCTTCACTATATAACCCTTCTTATAAACCAAACTCTTCACCATATAACCCTTCTTATAAACCAAACTCTTCACCATATAACGCTTCTTATAAACCAAACTCTTCACCATATAACCCTTCTTATAAACCAAACTCTTCACTATATAACCCTTCTTATAAACCAAACTCTTCACTATATAACCCTTCTTATAAACCAAACTCTTCACTCTATAACCCTTCTTATAAACCAAACTCTTCACTCTATAACCCTTCTTATAAACCAAACTCTTCACCATATAACCCTTCGTAATAAACCAAACTCTTCACCATATAACCCTTCTCATAAACCAAACTCTTCACCATATAACCTTTCTTATAAACCAAACTCTTCACTATATAACCCTTCTCATAAACCAAACTCTTCACTCTATAACCCTTCTTATAAACCAAACTCTTCACTATATAACCCTTCTTATAAACCAAACTCTTCACTCTATAACCCTTCTTATAAACCAAACTCTTCACTATATAACCCTTCTTATAAACCAAACTCTTCACTATATAACCCTTCTTATAAACCAAACTCTTCACTATATAACCCTTATAAACCAAACTCTTCACTATATAACCCTTCTTATAAACCAAACTCTTCACTATATAACCCTTCTTATAAACCAAACTCTTCACTATATAACCCTTCTTATAAACCAAACTCTTCACTATATAACCCTTCTTATAAACCAAACTCTTCACTATATAACCCTTCTTATAAACCAAACTCTTCACCATATAACCCTTCTTATAAACCAAACTCTTCACTATATAACCCTTCTCATAAACCAAACTCTTCACTCTATAACCCTTCTTATAAACCAAACTCTTCACTCTATAACCCTTCTTATAAACCAAACTCTTCACTATATAACCCTTCTTATAAACCAAACTCTTCACTATATAACCCTTCTTATAAACCAAACTCTTCACTATATAACCCTTCTTATAAACCAAACTCTTCACTATATAACCCTTCTTATAAACCAAACTCTTCACTATATAACCCTTCTTATAAACCAAACTCTTCACTATATAACCCTTCTTATAAACCAAACTCTTCACTATATAACCCTTCTTATAAACCAAACTCTTCACTATATAACCCTTCTTATAAACCAAACTCTTCACTATATAACCCTTCTTATAAACCAAACTCTTCACCATATAACCCTTCTTATAAACCAAACTCTTCACTATATAACCCTTCTTATAAACCAAACTCTTCACTATATAACCCTTATAAACCAAACTCTTCACTATATAACCCTTCTTATAAACCAAACTCTTCACTATATAACCCTTCTCATAAACCAAACTCTTCACTCTATAACCCTTCTTATAAACCAAACTCTTCACTCTATAACCCTTCTTATAAACCAAACTCTTCACTATATAACCCTTCTTATAAACCAAACTCTTCACCATATAGCGGATCAGGAGTTCCATAACAACCTTGCTGAAACTGAGAGCAAAGTAGCCAACATCTCCTGAATACAAAACCAGGCTTTTTAACACGTTGATCATTATAAAAAAACACACTGATCGATTCCTTTCGACCCCATCCACATCACATGAGCTGCCCTTCCTTCTGATGGGCCAGGTGTGCGCCCAGCCCTGAGGCCTACCTGCTGGCCTTGATGCGGATCCAGCGGTTGGTGTTGACTCGAACAGAGGAGCGCAGCACCACAGGCTTGGAGCCCAGGTCATAGGTCATCTGGACGCGTCCGTCCACCACGGCCAGGGCGATGTAGTCGGAGCCCTCCATGCCCTTCCCACTCCACATCACCAGACCCTGGGTGGCCTCAGTCCTGATGCTCAGCTCAAACTTGTTCACCAGCAGAGCCTTCTCACTGGGGGTGGGGGGGGGGAGAGGCAGGGTCAGAGGTTAGAGAGGTAGGAGGGTCAGGGGTCAGAGAGGCAGGAGGATCAGGGGTCAGAGAGGCAGGAGGGTGAGAGGTCAGAGAGGCAGGAGGGTCAGGGGTCATAGAGAGGTAGGAGGGTGAGAGGTCAGAGAGAGGCAGGAGGGTCAGGGGTCAGAGAGGCAGGAGGATCAGGGGTCAGAGAGGCAGGAGGGTGAGAGGTCGTAGAGAGGCAGGAGGGTCAGAGGTCAGAGAGGCAGGAGGGTCAGAGAGAGGCAGGAGGGTCAGAGGTCAGAGAGAGGCAGGAGGGTCAGAGGTCAGAGAGGCAGGAGGGTGAGAGGTCGTAGAGAGGCAGGAGGGTCAGAGGTCAGAGAGGCAGGAGGGTCAGAGAGAGGCAGGAGGGTCAGAGGTCAGAGAGAGGCAGGAGGGTCAGAGGTCAGAGAGGCAGGAGGGTGAGAGGTCAGAGAGAGGCAGGGAGGGTCAGAGGTCAGACATGTGCTTGTTCTAGGAGGGTAATGAGGGACAGAAGTCATGATGCTGAGCTGGCTTTATCTTAGACTCGTCCCAGCCTGGCAGGGACGTGATTGGTCGATCCGTTCCCCCCTCCCTTGATGCCTGTCACAGCTGCGCTCATCCTGTGAGACTGGGAGTGTGTGTGTGTGTGCTCCAGGTTGGGGGTGGGGGGGGGGGGGGAGGGGGCAGGAAGCAGCACTCTGTGTTGATGTGTTTGATCTGCAGTCTCTGCACTGGGGGTGCTGAGGGGGACAGGAAGCTGAAGAGGAGGAGACCAGGCACATCCTCCCATCCGACTGGAGCACACCATGTGTCACTGTCATAGACGTGTGTGTGTGTGTGTGTGTGTGTGTGAGCGTGTTTGGTGTGGAGGGGAGGGGAGTTCAGGTTTGTTTGGAGTTGAGGTCCGTTTCATCGCACACGCACACACATTTGTACAGTCTGTACACACACAGAAAGACACAGACACATTTTCCTCACACACACACACACACACACACACACGCACACTCTTTTGTGAAGGACCTGAGCAGAGACACAAACTGCTAAAGGGATGTTATTTAAATAGGACGCTCCCTTTGTTCTCTGTTGTTTCCCTCAGGATCCTTGTGGGTGTGTAATTGTGTGTCTACGTGACATTGATCTGCGTGCTGGTGCAACACAGATCCACGAGTGTGTGTAACACACTGTGACCTTTCCCAAGGTTGAATGCCCCCCCCCCCCCCCCACACACACACACACAGTTTTCAGAGGGAGGGTGGGAAACACGAAGCAAAAAACACGAGCACATCACGAGCACGTCACAAGACAACAACAACAGACAACACAGATGGACTGGAAACACACAAACACAGGACAAGGGGGACACGAGGGCTGGGGGGGGGGGGAGTCCCATTAGACAGACACAACACAAAGCAAACAGAGAGGCTCATGGGAGCAGGGAGGGGGGAGGGAGGGGGAGAGGGGGGGGGTCAGGAAGACGACATGAGGAGAGGAGGAACAGAGAGCTCTTGACACCCTCTTGACTGCTGGCTGTGTGGCCTCCGAGTCCAGCTGATGTCAAACCCCATCTAGGATCCAATCAGGGAAAGCCTATCAAAGCTAAGATGGTGTTCTGGGCAACAACTTGAGTTGACACTTTATACATACGCAATATACCGAGAAGCGAAAGGGGAACAAGTTCAATACGGGATTCTAAGAGTTCTATGCTGGTGCTTAAAAAAAATCTGGAAAACAATTCTGAAAACTGAGATCAATACGAAAACGTCATCTGCAAACATGTACACAGTGTGTTTGTCCGGCTGGATCAGGGTGCTTTCGCAGTACAGAGAAAGTTTCCCCATTCTGCACGGGTGGAAAACCTTCCTCTAGTTTTAACCCAGCTGTCTAAGGACCAATGAATCAACAGGACGACGGCTTGTCAGGACGAAGGTCAGGGTCGTTGGAAAGGAGACTGTGGTACAGAAAACAAGCCGGCAGTGTTTAAAGTTAAGCAGCAGTGTGCTGCGCCTGCAAGCAAATTAGATTCTCCTCTTAAGGTGTCCTCCTTGATGAAGTTTGGGATTATATTAATTCCACTTTACCAATAGCTCCTAATCCTCAAAAACGCAGCGCATCTCCTTCCCTCTAGGTGGCAGTAGCGATGAGTATTTGAGAGAAGCAAGGCTGGAAGGCGATTCTTTGCTGGCACCGAGACATGTAATAATCAGATGTTTTAAATAGAGTCCTGGACCACAGATGGAATACATCAGTGGTGTCCATTTAGCTGCGAGAGTCATTTCCTTCCTTCCTGCCACTGCACATCGGCGCCTTTCCGGTATCGCCACGGTAGCAGCCAGCACAGAGAGGCCGTGCTGTCTCTGTTGAGCCCTGGGCAGGGAGGGGGTCAGGCTGATGGGGGAGGGGAGGGGAGGGAGGGAGGGATGGTGGGGGAGGCAGCATGCTAGCAGGTAGCGCTCGCTCAGAGTTTAGGAAGACTCACCTCTGGTCAGAAGGGTTCTCCAGAGACTCGGGACTTAAAGGAGAAAGTGAAGGGCATGCAATAAGCGCAATGGGCCGGCAGTAGACAGGAAGTAGAGCGGACCAGGTAGTGTGTCGCCCCCTTAGAGGGTTTTGAAGGAAGGCAGACAGCATGGCGAACACGGCTAAGGTGTTCCGGAGCAGTTTAAGCAGTGTTTTCGGGTCCTAGCATGATATTCTGAGGTACAGTGATCCACAGCTTGACTGGGATCCCACAGCGACCAGCAAAGCAACACAATGAGACCCTCAAAGGAATACACTTCATTGCCTGCTGGGAAAGCGGTAGGGGATATGGCATGATGTACTACATTACCCAGAATACTGTGTAATGTATCCAGTTTGGTAAAAAAAACTAAAACAAAAAAACATTTTCATCTCTCCAAGGTCAGTCCAAGGATTCAGAAAACCAATGACACTAGAAGTGGAGAGTGTAAAAAGATTAGCCTGCGGTGACTCGATTCTGCAAACACCATCCGGTGTCGATGATTTGCTAGCTTCCAGGAAGAGGCAGCGCTGAACGAGAAGAAATGGGCCAATCAGAGGAAGTAAAAAAAAAAAGGGGTCAAATATTGTGCAAGCGTAGACACGGCTATCTATGATTGGTTATCCCAGTAATGGAGGTGGAGGGAATCGACCCGAACACTCAGTTGCAGGGCGGTGATTGATACAGGCCACTGGTATTAGGAACAGCAACATTAGCCCAGTGGTCACAAAACGTCCAAGCATTCTAACGTCTTCTGAGGAAATTCATTAATCCCTTCGTTCGTTACCGCTCACTGGAGAGGGGCCGGCCAGCCCCTGCTCTGTCTAGGATGCCTACTTATCACCCCTCTGGCTCCTACAGGAAGTGACACCTATTAAACTCTGGAGGTCCCCTCCTCCAGCGACTATTGTCCTCTTAAGTGAGATGGATTCTTTCGGCCACGGAGTTAGTCAGTGCCTTCCAAGACGTCTCCGTTTGAGGTCGTGCTTTTTTTGCGAAGGGAAGCAAATCCTTGATTAAGATGTCAGCTACGCTCTCCGCCAGCGAGCGCTCCGTAATTATTCACAATTACAGTTAGAGAGATTTGACGAAACCAAATGACAGGCCTTGGGTATCGACTGAGAGCGGGGTGGCTTCTGCTCAACTTAGCCCTGCTTGAATCCTGCTTTGCTGCGTCGAGTAAGAGTGGGGTTTTTCTTTTCTTTTTCATTTTGAAAGAAGGTTAATGCTACAGAGAGACGAAACTGAACGTCAGTGATTTGGGGCTACGGGGTTACCCTGCAGGGGTAGGACAGGGTGTCAGTGCAGGGCTGGCAGCAGAACTGGGGTGGAAGGGGAGCTACGTACATCATCTTGCTGTTAAAGTGGGTTTTCATTCACGTAGACATGACAGTTAATACCATCCAACATAAGGTGCTTGGGTATTTCTTCTCATCAGACAAACTGTGGTTACAACCATGCATACAGTATTGATCTGTGCGTTACATTACATAGGCTCTCCTGAGGTTGGAACACAATGCTCTTTATACATGCAGTCATGCTTTTATTTACACTTAAGTATGACTCATCTGGTATGAATACAGCATGATCCATTTGATTTAAAAAATGATTATTCCCAGGAGAAAATAAATGTGGGCGCAGTAGTTTTGAATAATGAAAAAACAATGGTTTTCGTGTACGGAAATATGGTGAATACCGTTGAATTACCGGTGAAAATAAGGTTGAACAAATGAGATTCGAATATGGTCGGATATGGTCGAATATGGTCGGAGGGAAAGCATAATTTAAAATTTGGGTTAACTGTCAAAATGTAGCGTCCTTGTTTTGAAGTGTTAGTTGGTTTTTGTGAGCCTGGGAGTATTTCCTCAGATCTACTTACTCCGGAATCTCATTGGTCAGTTGGCTTGAGTGAAAGAGAGAGACAACAGGGGAACAGTGACATGAGACAGAGAGACAGGAGACAGGAGACGATCCCCACGGCAACACAAACATTAAACACCCTCAAACACAAACACAAGAGCAGAGGCACACACACAGACAGAACCTAGCTGGTTTACTGTGGGGGAGAGAGAGAGAGAGGGGGGAGGGAGAGAGGGGGGGAGAGAAAGAGGGAGAGAGGGAGAGAGAGGGGGGGGAGAGAGGGGGGGAGAGAGAGAGGGAGAGAGGGAGAGAGAGAGGGGGGGGGAGAGAGAGGGGGGGAGAGAGAGAGGGGGGGAGGGAGAGAGGGGGGGGAGAAAGAGGGAGAGAGGAAGAGAGGGAGAGAGAGAGGGGGGGAGAGAGAGAAGGTGAGAGAGAGAGGGGGGGGAGAGAGGGAGAGAGAGAGAGGGGGGGAGAGAGAGGGGGTGAGAGAGAGAGAGGGGGGGAGAGAGAGGGAGAGAGAGAGGGGGGGGAAAGAGAGGGGGTGAGAGAGAGAGAGAGAGAGGGAGAGAGCGAAAGAGAGGGAGGGAGAGAAACAAAGGAGATATTTTGGATACAGAGAGGGAGAGAGAGAGGGAGAGAGAGATGGGGGTAGATTTTGGTTGAGTGTGTGCATATATTTTCCCAGCATGCCTGGCGCTTGTGTTCCCGTGTGCGTTTGTAGGTGTGTTCAGAGGACCGTGACGAATTCACGGCCTGTCACATTTCCCCACTTCAGACGGTTGTGTGAAGAGTTGTCATAAATCTGGCTTCCATATGCTTGATGCCTTTTCAGGTTCATCCCAAACATTCGACGCACGCCAACCTGCAGGCTCCCCGTGCCAGCGTCAAGAGACGGGCAGAGGATGAATACAGCACGGCATCGCCTGGAGGGACGGAACTCTCCGGAATAGAACCCAGAATAAATAAAAGATTTTTTTTTTGCACGCGTGCATCCAACAGCTTGTCCTTTTAACAGGCAAACCGCAATGTTTTAACACTATTTTAGGGTTAATCCTCACAACCACAGCTGCCCCCCCCCTCCCTCTCCTCCACCCCCCCATCCTAAAAAAAGATCTCAAATGCAACGGCACCACGTGTCAGGCACGGTGTTTCCTTCCTGTCGAAATCTAAAGCTGTGGACTTGGTCTGACCCGACACACTGATAGCTAGGGAGCGCTCAGGGCAGCAAAAACTGTTAGCCGCAGCGCTAATTAGCCGAATTCTCAACCGGACCAGAGAGACAGAGCGAAGGAAGCGGCCGGGCGATTACCGCACGCCTGGCGCTCTCTCTCTCTCTCTCTCTCTTCAGCTGCTTTAATAAGCAAGTCCTGTCATCGTGGTTTACCCAGGAAGAAGAGGCCGCCCTCGGACAGAGAGGGTCGTTTCGCTAATTGAAGCGAGCGCGGGAGCTCGTTAAGGAAGGACGAGGCGGCCTCCGACTTACCTCTTGGTGACGGCGTTGTGGTACTCGATGAAGGTCCGGCCGTCGAAGGCGATGGCCTCCGTCTCCCCAGCGGACTTCTCGTAGATGGCTGAGGGACGGGAGGAAGAGGGGGGGGGGGGGATGGGGGGGGGGGGGGATGGGGGGGGGGGGGGTGGAGGGGGAGAGGGGGAGGGGTGAGATCGTCTGTGATCAATAGTTCCCAGCGCTCGTTCTCCACAGTGCAGGGCCAAGGACGCAGAGGAATGGAGGGCGTTCATGCACTCTATGATTTTAATTAAAGTAAAGGGAAGCGGGAGTGCATGGAAGCTTAGTTAATGGCCTTGTTGAAGACTGTGTGTGTGTGTGCGTGTGCTTAATGCATGTGTACCTAAGTATGATCAAGGAGGGTTAATATGACCACATTCGTTATCCACAGGTCAATGAAAGCCAATCAGAAACAGAAAGAGCAGAGTGTCTTTTTCTTGTTGCTGGTGTGACCACTCACTGTTTTGACAGTGTGTCCCGGTGTAACCGTGGAGACACACACACTCGTAGGTGTCCAGCAGAGGGTTGCAGCGGCCCCCGTTGTGGCAGGGCTCCTGGGAGCAGGGGTGGCCCTCGAACATGGACACACCGCTGGAGTGGAGGGCGTTCTCCTGCTTCAGGATGGAGGTGCCCATCAGGGTGATCTGTGGGGGCGGGGGAGAGAGGAGAGGAGGCAGGATAGGAGACAGGAGAGAGGAGAGGAGGCAGGAGAGAGGAGAGGAGGGAGGGAGGAGAGAGGAGAAGAGGCAGGAGAGAGGAGAGTAGGCAGGAGGGAGGAGAGAGGAGAAGAGGCAGGAGAGAGGAGAGTAGGCAGGAGGGAGGAGAGAGGAGAAGAGGCAGGAGAGAGGAGAGTAGGCAGGAGGGAGGAGAGAGGAGAGGAGGCAGGAGAGGGGAGAGGAGGGAGGAGAGAGGAGAGCAGGCAGGAGAGGAGGCAGGAGAGAGGAGGTAGGAGAGAGGAGGTAGGAGAGAGGAGAGGAGGCAGGAGAGAGGAGAGAGGAGAGGAGGCAGGAGAGGGGAGAGGAGGGAGGAGAGAGGAGAGGAGGCAGGAGAGGGGAGAGGAGGGAGGAGAGAGGAGAGCAGGCAGGAGAGGAGGCAGGAGAGAGGAGGTAGGAGAGAGGAGAGGAGGCAGGAGAGGAAAGGAGGTAGGGAGAGTTAAGATTTTTCCACCACCTTTGATGGTCAGCTCACTCGTAAATTAACACAAAAATTGTTACATGGAACATATTCAAATGCTGCCAAACAACACATAATTAGAACATGTTCCAGCCCATACTGTCAAATAACCCACAATTAGTACATTTCATATGGTAAACTTGTCAACTCCACTCATCTGAAACTTTACAAGCCACTTAATTCAGAGCCGAGCTTTGATTTAGTCAGGAACTGTCGAGGGAAAGTTTGCCTCGAGGAGCTAATGACAAGTTTACGCTTACTGCAACATCCTGCCTTTGTTGGAGTCTATTTCTGGAACTCAAAGAAAAGCTTTGCTGAGCGGGAGAAAAAAAAACTGGAAAGTTGTCAGAGAAGATTAGAGACAAGGGAAATGCAAGGGGACCTCAAATGAGCGTCCTATTATTAGCACACGATAACCCGAACGAGCTGATCCACTGTCAGCGGAGCTGAAGACGCTTCAGACAGAACGAACCACTTCAGTTCCGTAAGCACGGGTGACCGGACACTTCCTGTGAGATGACTGCTGACTTAGTCTTGGTTCGGGCTTAACCATTGCCAAGCAACCGTAGGAGTGAAGTTCCTCACCTTCTGGATGGTTCCTTTGAAGCCATCCTTGATGGAGGCGGCTCTGGCCAGGCGGCTGAGATCAGGAGCTCCTCCCACAAAGAGAGAGTCCTTCAGGTTCAGGGCGGTGTGCTGGTTCTGGAGGGAGACCGAGAGAGAAAAAAAGGTGATTAGAACCCTCGTAGAACCACGATGAAGGGAACCAATATCTGGATCTGGCAGAACCCAAGCAGCTCAACTGTAAAACTCCTGCTGTCGCTAGTCTCTTCACTACAGTGACCTCAGCCTCCTCTCTTGTATTTCTGATATCCTCTTCATTTCTCCATGTTATGAGACTGTAGACTCAGACCCTCAGCATCTGGGAAGTAGCTTTGCATGGTTTTTGTCTGGGGAAAGCTGTCGAATGTATTTTCCAGTTGAAATGGGCTGTGGCGTTTACTTCTGACGCAAACTTTTGACACTCTGAGATCAAACCTCTGCACGATCTCAGCTCTCTGACAGTTAAATAGACCCGCCTCGAAATATTAGATTAACATGTATTGTTCTGGCAGGTTAAATGCCTCTCTCTCAACCTTTTACCGCAGCAATACACTTGATATATTGGAAACCATAATTGATTTCAGTGTCACACTATAAGCAGTGAATTATCTTTTATCAGAGGAAAACACCCAGAAGGCATGACGGCAGTGCCAGACTGGAGTGACCAAGAGGACGGCCATATTTTCCATAATGAACGTTTCTAATGAATGGCTGATTATCCTGCCGACCTTTTCAAACAGCGAGCGAGGCCAGGCCAGGCTTCTAATTTGTGATTTATTTGCACCTTCTGATGACCATAAAAAAAAGACAAACTGAAATCGAAAGCTGCGGGAGAATCACGATCGATTCCAGCTGTCTCACCGGGGAGCCCCCCCCCCACTAACTCAGGAAGGATTTAAGGATCTTTATTTATATTTAGGGCAGAAAACTGCCACGGGGTAAAAAGCGAGATAATTGCTGTGTAAACCGATGGAAAGGGCCAAGTCCTGTAAACATGGTGTGTATGGAGAGCTGGCATGAGCGCTCAGGCCTGTGTGTTGACAGAAGACTGTTTCATTGAACTGGAGTCACTCTGCATTTTCAGCTGGGTTAAAGAGGCCATACTGGTGGAACTGGAGATGTGTACTGGACTACAGGCTACGATTCAAGCGCTTCCTCTGCTAGGTTTAAACCATCTGTAGGGGGGAAAACAAACGTCGCATCCATTGGTTTGAGTTTGGAAATACTTTTTCTGTTCAGAAATGACGACGGTTGTGGAAGATTCCGGAAATCAGATGGAATGATCCCCCCCCCCCCCCCCGCCCCGCCCCGCCCACACACTCCCCTCCCACCCCCCCCCCCCCCCCCAGAACCCCTTGAAGTTTTTCGACGAGGCCAGCCCATCAGCCTGATGAAGAGATGATGTTGATGTGGACAGGAGGAGGGTGAGTGTTTCTGTGGAGCGTCATGGCTGGGTGAGTGGAGGTGGACATGTCAGTGAGAGTGACTTCATGATTATGGACAGTTTCTGGCTTGAGAAAAGTGTGAGTTTGTGACAAAAAGAACAGCACGGCTTGGCTTGGCACCTCATTCTCTCACTTTACTCCTCTCCTTTACTCTCCTTCTCCCCCCCCCCCTCACTCCCTCCCTCCATCCCTCTCCCCACCTCCCTCTCTCTCTCTCTCTCTCTGGCGAGATGTCCCCCGCCTACGCGGAGACTAATGAAGACTTTCATTGTTGCAGTGAACAATGGCGGTCAGAAAGATAACAGCCTCCTCCTCCTCCTCCTCCTCCTCTCCCCTTCTCTCCTTCCTCCTCATCCCTCCATCCTCCCCCGCAGCAGATGGACCGAGGTGAAAGCCAAACCGAGTTCTTTAACGATGTCGCCACTTCGGCTTCGGTTTGCGAGCCGACGTTTGTCTTTTTTGTTGTTCTGGATGTTTCTCAGACGGAGGTTGCATGGAGAATGGGGGAGGAGGGGGGCGGCGGGGTGGGGGGGTGACAAGTTTGAAAAATGAATCGTGTTCTAATTTCTGTTTTACCTTGCGTGATTTCTGAGTTCCAGACAGCACATCATAAGAGAAAAGAACACAGGGGGGGGAAACATGTTATCAGAGGAGGAACTAGAAGCAAGTGGCGGTCAGTGTACAGACATGCAGAAGCACACACACACACACACACACACACACACACACAGACACACAGACACACACAGACACACACACAAAGACACACACAGACACATACAGACACACAGAGACAAACACACACACATACAGACACACAGACACACACACACACATACAGACACACACACACACACACACACACACACAGACACACACACAAAGACACACACAGACACATACAGACACACAGAGACACAGACACATACAGACACACATAGACAAACACACACACATACAGACACACAGACACACACACACGCACACACAGACACATACAGACACACACACACACACATACAGACACACACACACACACACATACAGACACACAGAGACACACACACACAGACAGGCAGACAGACACATACACACCTGTCAGGATAAAAAGCAAGCCCAGTAGTGGTGTTTACAGTGGAGCATTAGGTAGAGTGAGCCAGGTAAAAACGTTATAAACCCCTCCCCCTCCCACCCCCCCAGCTAAGCAAGACTGAAAAGCACACATGCAAACCCAAAAGATACATGTAAAGAAGCACAGAATGTGGAGCCATTCCAAACACATGCAGAGAAGCTGGTGCAGTGAGCAAGTGTGTGTGTGTGTGTGTGTGTGCACGAGCGTGTGTGTGTGTGCACGAGCGTGTGTGCGTGAGAGTGTGTGCGTGATGAAAGCAGCTGGATCTGAGCTCATATACACTGTCACATGACACTCGTTCACCCAATCACAAGCCTGTGTTTTCCTACACTTCACCAAACAGTCAAACAGCTCCGGTATGTTCCCCCTGGTCCCCACCTCACCAGGAGGAGGTGCACCCTGTGCAGACTGTTCCTCCCTCACCAGGAGGAGGTGCACCCTGTGCAGACTGTTCCTCCCTCACCAGGAGGAGGTGCACCCTGTGCAGACTGTTCCTCCCTCACCAGGAGGAGGTGCACCCTGTGCAGACTGTTCCTCCCTCACCAGGAGGAGGTGCACCCTGTGCAGACTGTTCCTCCCTCACCAGGAGGAGGTGCACCCTGTGCAGACTGTTCCTCCCTCACCAGGAGGAGGCACCATGTGCAGACTGTTCCTCCCTCACCAGGAGGAGGGAGGCACCATGTGCAGACTGTTCCTCCCTCACCAGGAGGAGGTGCACCATGTGCAGACTGTTCCTCCCTCACCAGGAGGAGGAGGCACCATGTGCAGACTGTTCCTCCCTCACAAGGAGGAGGTGCACCATGTGCAGACTGTTCCTCCCTCACCAGGAGGAGGAGGCACCATGTGCAGACTGTTCCTCCCTCACCAGGAGGAGGTGCACCATGTGCAGACTGTTCCTCCCTCACCAGGAGGAGGTGCACCATGTGCAGACTGTTCCTCCCTCACCAGGAGGAGGTGCACCCTGTGCAGACTGTTCCTCCCTCACCAGGAGGAGGCACCATGTGCAGACTGTTCCTCCCTCACAAGGAGGAGGTGCACCATGTGCAGACTGTTCCTCCCTCACCAGGAGGAGGAGGCACCATGTGCAGACTGTTCCTCCCTCACCAGGAGGAGGTGCACCATGTGCAGACTGTTCCTCCCTGCACAGCAGCCCTGATCCAGCCTTCTTAAGGATAGATCGCTGCTAGGACAGAATTATCTGGAAGCTCTGCCGGCCCAGGCTGTCTAAAAGCTTCACAAGGATCCCCCCACAACCCCCCCCCCCACACCCCCCAACTCATCTCTCCCCTCCCTATCTCTCCCCCTGCTCTCCTTTTTAATAAGATTTTCTGCCTCTGTTGCTGAAGTGAAACACAATTACCATAAGGCGGACAGAGAGGGATAAAAAAATAAAAAAGACAAAGAAAAGCAGAAAAACGGTTTTTGGAAGAGGCAGAAGGAGCTGGCGCCACACAAGGCTGTTCATGTTCCTTAATCACAAAGAACACTTTCATATAATTGGACGCCTCGCTGGGCTAAATCAGACTCCATTGCTGCGTTCGTTTTAGAGCGTGTACCTGCTTTTCCTGCACGGGTCACATGACCAGGTTACATCATCTACCATCTCTTTAACCTAATCTCTCTCTCCATCTCTCTAATGTGATCTCTCTCTCTCTCCGTCTTCATCTATCTCTCCATCTCTCCCGTGGTTTCTCTGACATGGGTGGATGGCTAATGATGAGCATGCTGTTTAGCTAATGGGATGTATACCTGGGAGGCTTTATCGACCGTCTGACAGCTGGACGGCATATTCTCTGAGGTAAAGTTGGATTCAAATTTAGCGTTTAAAAAAAGATTGAACTTGGGGGAGGGGTGTGTGTGGGAGGTGTGTGTGGGGGGTGGAGGGGGCTACATTTGGACAGACAGTGTGTCTAACTCGCCCTCTAGTCCACCTCGCACCTTGACAGCTAACAGAATGTTCTAGTCAACCCTTCACACTCTGTGTAATAAAAAAAAAAACTTTGGACTCCATGAGGGAGAAGATAAAGCTGATTCAGCTGATTCAGAAGCGGGACGGACATTTTTTACAAAGACGCGTTTTCCAGACCCGCCGAAGTCACACACACACACACACACACACACTCACACACACACACACACACAGGAGCAGGGCTATCACAGCCAGGCTAACATGGCTCGCATTCATGGCTTGTAGCATGTGTATAAGTATTAGCATGGTCTCTTAGCAAACCAAACTAGCGCTCACACACAGGCCTGTTAGCTGAAGACGACACGATACATGGCTGATAATGACCAGGTACACACAAGCCCAGCATGCTAGCAGGTGTATTCCAAACAGCAGGACCCTTTAGCAAACCAGGCTAGCTCTCAAACACAGCAGCAGGCTGATCTTAACCAGGCAAACACAAGCTTTCCATGCTAGCTTGCAGCATAGCAACGGGGGTTTAATGGTATCCAGGGGGGGGGGGGGGGGTTCTAACGCAGGTTAGCCCCTCCCTCTCTCACCGGAGACTCTCCTCTCACAGGGTCCTTCCCGTTGACGGTGATCTCTCCTTTGCGATTGGCTCTCTCCAGGTTCACAGTGTTCCACACGTTCAGCTTGAGCTTCTCCTTACTCCTGTGTGACGAGGAGCCACAGGACAAAGCATGACACACACACTAACACACACACACACACACTAACACACACACACACACACTGAAGAGGATGCACAATTCAACAGGCACACACACACTAACACACACACACACACACACACTGAAGAGGATGCACAATTCAACAGGCACACACACACACACACACACACTAACACACACACACACACACTAAAGAGTACGCACAATTCAACAGGCGCACACACACACCAAACAGCACATACAGACACCAACAGGTACACACACACACACACACTTATAGGCACACATACACACACACCAGCTTATACATGCACGTGTCTCCTAGCCACACACACCGTCCACCCCTGCTTCACCCACCTGAGGACAGCTGGCCCTTTCCCCAGGTCGTATCGGAACTCCAGCAGGCCGTCGTTCAGGGACAGAGAGATGAAGTCTCCTTTGCCGTCTGTCTTCTGGCCGTTGTAGAAGATCATGCCATTAGAGCTGTTAGCCATGAGCACCACCGTCATGCTGACCTTCTGCCTGAGGGGGGGGGTGGCAGACAAACAGAGATGCCTGGTGAACAGGTGGGCAAGGTTCCCGAGTTCAGACGAGCGCCGACGCTGGGCGTTCTACGTTCTGTTTGAACGGCGGTGGAACAAAAGACCCCCCGGCTGCAAGAACAGGACAACAGAGGGTCGTCTGCTGAACAAGCTCCATCACGATTCACTCCCCGAGATGATACAGTCGACATTCAAGGACAGGGTAAAACCAGAGTTCTGTCACAGTACAAACTTCTCGCTAAGATTCAGTGTTAGTCAAGTGCAGGTAACAACGCAGGACTTTGATGGTTTCATTGGAGAGAAGAAAAATGAAAAGAAACCCATGTCTTTAGGTGCGTCATTGTGTCTGTTTGCAAGCGACAGGCACATATGAGAGAAGGAGTGGAGCAGATGAAGATGGGTATCTTACTGGAGGTCGTGTCCGTACAGATGCAAGCCCTTCAGCTCTAAGAAGGAGTCTCCACTGAACTGAGGCAGGTAGGCACCCTTCTTATCAGACACTGCAACACAGAGAGAGAGAGAGGGTTCAGATTAGACTGGGGAGAGTCGACACGCTGAAACTGCATCAACCCCCCCCTCACACACACACACACACACACACTCCCCACACACTACAGCAAGGCGTTAGGATTAGGACTCCATTCATCTTGACGTAAATCCCGACACATTGAGAGCCTTTGAAAAAGCACGGATGACATAAAGGAACCCAGAAACAGAGAACGCCTTGGAACGCCTCATGACGACTCCGCCAGGACGCTCAAAGCCGTCGGCCCCGCCCTGGGTCTTGCGATCGTCCCATTGGACGGCTCTGGAAGAGGGAAGCCAACTTTCCGGTTGTCTCCAGTCGTTACCACGGAGCAACGTCACGCTGGAGAAACAGCAGCGTCTGCTGGGAGGCCAATCGGTGAAGTGTTTCCCCGGGATACAATCACCGTAATGGTGGTGTGCTCAACACCCTTCCAGACTTCACACACACACACACACAGACACACACACACACCATCGCAGACACACACACAGACACACACACCATCGCAGACCGTCTTTTTTTACCCTGTGAGAATGCTTTTGTCGGTAATTAGCTGGGATTAGTCAAACTGAGGCAGGAGGAGGAAGGCAGTAGGAGATGAAAAAGCTAATTAACTATTGTGCAGAGGACTGCTAACGATGGCATGGAGGTAGCGTGAAAGAAGAATAGCAGACACAACAGGGAAGTGTGTCACTTGTCAGAGGAGGGAGAGAGGAGGGAGGGAGGCCCCTCTGTCAGGGAGGAGGGAAATGAGGAAACTCATTCAAACAACAACAACAACAACAACAAAAAACAAACACACAGACAGCAGTGAGGCTGTTCTCTCCCCAGAGAATCAGGAAGAGGAAGTGACGAGGCTGTTCTCTCCCCAGAGAATCAGGAAGAGGAAGTGATGAGGCTGTTCTCTCCCCAGAGAATCAGGAAGAGGAAGTGATTAGGCTGTTCTCTCCCCAGAGAATCAGGAAGAGGAAGTGACGAGGCTGTTCTCTCCCCAGAGAATCAGGAAGAGGAAGTGACGAGGCTGTTCTCTCCCCAGAGAATCAGGAAGAGGAAGTGACGAGGCTGTTCTCTCCCCAGAGAATCAGGAAGAGGAAGTGACGAGGCTGTTCTCTCCCCAGTCAGTCAGGAAGAGGAAGTGACGAGGCTGTTCTCTCCCCAGTCAGTCAGGAAGAGGAAGTGACGAGGCTGTTCTCTCCCCAGTCAGGAAGAGGAAGTGACGAGGCTGTTCTCTCCCCAGTCAGGAAGAGGAAGTGATGAGGCTGTTCTCTCCCCAGTCAGGAAGAGGAAGTGATGAGGCTGTTCTCTCCCCAGTCAGGAAGAGGAAGAGACGAGGCTGTTCTCTCCCCAGTCAGGAAGAGGAAGTGACGAGGCTGTTCTCTCCCCAGTCAGGAAGAGGAAGTGATGAGGCTGTTCTCTCCCCAGTCAGGAATAGGAAGTGATGACGCTGTTC
>CM059320.1:15241758-15259258 GCA_030340685.1 Protosalanx chinensis | reverse complement strand
TGGTCCTCAGGGCTCACTGTCCTGCATGTTTTAGATGTTTCCCCCTTCCAACACACATGATTCAAATGAATTCATTATCAGGCTTCTACCGAGCTTCATAGTGACTCATTCATTTGAATCAGGTGTGTTGGAGCAGGGAAACATCTCAAACATGCAGGACAGTGGGGCCCTGAGGACCAGGGTGGAGAACCACTGATCTAGTCGACCCTCTGGTTTCGCTCTCTAACGCCACATCTCTCTCTGAGTGACCTCTCACCTCAGCTCGACCTTCCCGTCCACCAGGGACAGACACAGGAAGTCCTTCTTGCCCTGCTGGCCGTTGTAGAGCAGGATGCCCGAGGACTCCGAGCTGCGGAACTCCATGGCGATCCGCACCGTGTGGTACGCCTTCATGGTGGGGAAGGCCAGGTAGGACTTCCCTCCAAAGGATGGGGTGAAGTAGTTAAACACTGGGGGGGGGGGGGGGGAGAAGGGCGAGAGAGAAGGAGATGGGGGAGAAGGAAGGGAGAGAGAGAGTGGGGGGGAGGGAGAGATATGGGGGGAGAAGGGGGAGAGAGAAGGAGACGGGGGAGAAGGAAGGGAGAGATATGAGGGGAGAAGGGGGAGAGAGAGAGAGTGGGGGGGAGACATATGGGGGGAGAAGGGGGGAGAGAGGAGGAGATGGGGGGAGAAGGAAAGGAGAGAGAGTGTCAAAACGGTTTTGCCCCAAAAAGCAGAGAGGAACGAGAGCCTCGTTCAGATAGTGGAAGATTTTCCTCTCGATCACTCACTCTTCCCTCACACACACACACACACACACACACACACTCACTCTCCCTCACACACACACACTCGCTCTCCCTCACACACACACACACTCACTCTCCCTCACACACACACACACTCACTCTCCCTCACACACACACACACTCACTCTCCCTCAACACGCACACAGACACTAAGCATTTGTTTCTCGCCATTCAACTATTAGCCAAACGACGACCCATTTTCCCTTCGCCTCCTTCCAGCCAGTGTCTATCCTCCCTTGCTGGAGAATCAGAGTCTGATGAAAAGCTCTCACCCTCGTCTCTCTAATGACTTGATTGATCCACATCCAGCAGCCAGTGTCTGCACCTCCATTTATCCACTCTGACTCCAACAAGCACTGATTCCTACCGGCTAATCCCCATCCAAGCAATTAGTGTCAATTATATTAAGAAGCAGCTGTGTGAGGTCGTTTCTTATCCTCCGAGTGAGGAAACTAAAAGCAGCGTCTCTCCAAGCTGGTGCCAATCTGGCTGATTTGAGGCCCTGAGTGCTGATAGTGCTGATTGGACACCAGGGCTTTAGCCATGATTAGCCGTGTGGCGTCGGTCACCTCTGGGGGGCCCCCGTGCTAGCAGGGGCCACACACAGCACACAGGAGCCACACAAAGCAAGGGGTAATTATTCGTTTGTGTTATTCGTTTGTAGACGTTAATAGTCACACTTAACTCTCACTTCACTTCATGAATAATTTGACTTTTGACTTGATTATTTATTTTATACTCTTAGATCCTTACTGTCGTATTTGAACAGGAGCCCCTGTATCTTGTGTGCATTTTGTATATTTTCACCTGTTACTCTGAGTGCTGTACTGTGCCTGCTGCTGATGATCTTATGTTATGATGTGTGCGACCCAATGGGAGGAGCCTCTCCCGTGACCTCTCACCTTTCTCACAGACGGCGCCCCCTCTGCCGGCGGGGCAGATGCAGGTGAAGTCGTCCCCGTCGTCCTCGCAGGTGCCCCCGTGGCGGCAGGGGTGGGAGTGGCAGGGCTTGGCGTGGTGGGGATCGGGGCGGGTCCGCAGCTGGGGGCTGGTGCTGGGCGGGGGGGGTGCTGGTGCTGGGCGGGGGGGTGCTGGTGCTGGGCGGCGGGGGGGGAGGGGTGGCGGTGGTGGTGCGTCGGGTGGTCGGGGGGGGAGGGGTGGCGGTGGTGGTGCGTCGGGTGGTCGGGGGCCGGCGGGTGACGAAGGGGGGCCGGTAGGTGAAGGAAAGACGAACTGTGGCGCTGGACGAGGAGGTGGGCGTGGTCACGGTGGCGGGGGTGGGTGTGGTCACGGTGGTGGGCGTAGTCATGGTTGCTGTGGTGGTAGTGGTGGTGGTGAAGTAGGGGAGGGAGGAGAGACCTGAGGGGGGAGGGAGGGAGGTGAAGGAGGAATGAGGGAGGGTTTAGAGAAGGAGAGAGGAAGGGAGGAAGTGAGAGAGCGTGAACATATGTCCTGGACACAGGATACAAATCTAAAATGTCATTAGGGTGATGTCATTTTGATCCCCCAGCGGATCAGCTCCATATGATCCACCCTGGAGGAGGAACCTC
Source organism: Protosalanx chinensis (assembly GCA_030340685.1). Lineage (NCBI taxonomy): Eukaryota > Metazoa > Chordata > Actinopteri > Osmeriformes > Salangidae > Protosalanx > Protosalanx chinensis. The sequence continues at coordinate 15,256,920 of CM059320.1, read as the reverse complement.
ACCGTGATTGGTGAAGCGGATGTTCTGCTCCTCAGGCTTCTTCACCACGATGGACGTTTCCTTGACGATTTTCAGCTGCTTCAACAGAGCGCGCTCGGTGTCCTCCACAGAGAACCTGGTATCTAGGCAACACACAGGACAACCTGCTCACAACAACACCTTGGTATCTAGGCAACACACAAGACAACCTGCTTACAACAACACCTTGGTATCTAGGCATCACACAGGACAACCTGCTCACAACACCACCCTGGTATCTAGGCAACACACAGGACAACCTGCTCACAACAACACCCGAGTATCTAGGCAACACACAGGACAACCTGCTCACAACAACACCCGAGTATCTAGGCAACACACAAGACAACCTGCTAACAACACCACCCTGGTATCTAGGCAACACACAGGACAACCTGCTCACAACAACACCCGAGTATCTAGGCAACACACAGGACAACCTGCTCACAACAACACCCTGGTATCTAGGCAACACACAGGACAACCTGCTAACAACAACACTCTGGTATCTAGGCAACACACAGGACAACCTGCTAACAACAACACTCTGGTATCTAGGCAACACACAAGACAACCTGCTCACAACACCACCCTGGTATCTAGGCAACACACAGGACAACCTGCTCACAACAACACCCTGGTATCTAGGCAACAAACAAGACAACCTGCTAACAACACCACCCTGGTATCTAGGCAACACACAAGACAACCTGCTCACAACAACACCCGAGTATCTAGGCAACACACAGGACAACCTGCTCACAACAACACCCTGGTATCTAGGCAACACACAGGACAACCTGCTCACAACAACACCCTGGTATCTAGGCAACACACAAGACAACCTACTAACAACAACACCCTGGTATCTAGGCAACACACAAGACAACCTGCTAACAACAACACCCGAGTATCTAGGCAACACACAGGACAACCTGCTAACAACACCACCCTGGTATCTAGGCAACACACAAGACAACCTGCTAACAACACCAGCTGCAGACCCGACACAGCGCCGGAGCTCGGTGAACCCTGACCCTCGCAGGAGGAAGAACCAGATTCTCCAACCACGTTACCGGCTTGTCTTCCTGGGGGGAGCCGGCCTCTGTGAGAGAACCGGGCCCCCAGGGGCCTGTTGTTCTCCAGCAGGGTTAGGGGCGAGGTTCTAGAGACCATCGTTCTAGAAACATGCCCACAGATGGCCACTTTACAAGGCGTCACAAAAAAAACACATAATCACACCGTCTCCTGTGCTGATATGAAGGACGCCCAACTAAAGTCGTAAAGCTGGGGGGGAGGGGGGGGGTGGGGGGGGGGGGGTGAGTCTGGTATCACAGCACCAGAGATGCTTTGAGGAGCTTAATGATCCTCTCGGGAAAAGTGAGACTGAAACGAACTGGAGGCTGGAAAATATGCTGAAAGCTGCTCGCTCACAGGGAGGACTTCGGAGAATAGGACTTGTTCTTTATATCTTTTTTTTCTGGTGGCTCTAACAAATACCTCTCTGGGGAGAAATAAAAACACAGGACTCACCAGTGAGTTTACTGAAATTGAAATCCTTTACAGTAGCATCATCCCCCAAAGCTTTGTTGCTTTTCTGCAGAAACTGACAGAAAAACTTCCAATACTCCTTTCCTAAACTTCATCTGAAGGAGGTACAGTGGAACACGTACGTGTCAATCAATGATTTTAAAAGTTAACTGACATTTCTGATTCCACTTCCAGGAAAACACCCGTGCTGTCAATGCACAGTCTGCTCATACGCAGGTCCTCCACACAGGATGTGATGTCGCTACACGCATCTTTACCTGGGTTGAAGTGGGCCTCCACACAGGATGTGATGTCACTACACGCATCTTTACCTGGGTTGAAGTGGGCCTCCACACAGGATGTGATGTCACAAACACGCATATTTACCTGGGTTGAAGTGGGCCTCCACACAGGATGTGATGTCACAAACACGCCTATTTACCTGGGTTGAAGTGAGCCTCCACAAACGCCAGGATGGAGTTGCTGGGGGCCAGAGTGCGAACACGCACACTCAGGAAATCCTTCTGGACATCCGACTTCCTGAACAACTCATTAAGCTGTACGAGAGAGAGAGAGGGGGGTGAGGGAGAGAGAGAGAGAGAGAGAGAGAGAGAGAGAAGGGGGGAGAGGGTGAGGGAGAGAGAGGGAGAGGAGAGAGAGGGAGAGACAGAGACAGAGAGAGGGAAGATGGGGCCAAAGAGACAGAGGAGGGAGTAAGAGGAGGGATGGGGGGAGGAGAACAAAATGATGACAGATGAGTACCCTATGAAAGCTGGGTGAATAATATGGTGCCATTTAGCTGCTGTGGACTCCTGTTTCAGAGGGAAGTTAGTGTGTGTCGGGGGGGGGGGGGGGGGGGGGGGGAGTTTTCAAGCTCGCCTGGTAGCACAAATTGACATTTAGCTGCAGCTCTGCCATAATTACTCCAACATCTTCTTGGAGACTGCAGTAAATGCCAGGTTTCCATGACACAGGCCCCTTCTGATTCGCACAGTCTGGGTATATATATATAAACATACATGTCTGGGTATATATATATAAACATACATGTCTGGGTATATATATATAAACATACATGTCTGGGTATATATATATAAACATACATGTCTGGGTATATATATATAAACATACATGTCTGGGTATATATATATAAACATACATGTCTGGGTATATATATATAAACATACATGTCTGGGTATATATATATAAACATACATGTCTGGGTATATATATATAAACATACATGTCTGGGTATATATATATAAACATACATGTCTGGGTATTTATATATAAACATACATGTCTGGGTATATATATATAAACATACATGTCTGGGTATATATATATAAACATACATGTCTGGGTATATATATATAAACATACATGTCTGGGTATATATATATAAACATACATGTCTGGGTATATATATATAAACATACATGTCTGGGTATATATATATAAACATACATGTCTGGGTATATATATATAAACATACATGTCTGGGTATATATATATAAACATACATGTCTGGGTATATATATATAAACATACATGTCTGGGTATATATATATAAACATACATGTCTGGGTATATATATATAAACATACATGTCTGGGTATATATATATAAACATACATGTCTGGGTATATATATATAAACATACATGTCTGGGTATATATATATAAACATACATGTCTGGGTATATATATATAAACATACATGTCTGGGTATATATAAATATAGATGCTTGGGTCTGTACGTGTGCCTTTTGTGTGCTTGCCACCATCAGGAGGGAAAGTAGCATTAGTCTTAACTGTCTGAGTCCAAACTGAGGATCGTCTAGTACTTCACACCTGCACAGCCAGTATGTTTGGCCTGTCTGGACAGTTCCTCTACACCCAAACACCAGTCCTCCGAGCTGGGAGAGATAGAAGCAGCGGGACCCTCCCCCTCCACTCCCTCCTCCTAACCCACTGTGTATCTGCCTGTCCTGTGTAGACCTGTGGGAGGGGGGTGGGATCGCTCGGTGGGACTTCCACCCCGTCCAGACTGGAAGAACATGGGAGGAATCCTGTTTATTTACACCTCACCTATTTACTCCACAGGCGCCCCCCCCCCCCCCCTAGTGGGGGCAGGGTGGTATGGCAGGCAGGGGGCAGAGTGGCTGTGTCCTTGCGCTGCTAGCCTGAGGCCAGTGTGTGGTCGGCTAGCCAGGATAATCAGGGGTCTTTACCTCCCTTTCCTCATTCCAGACATACTGACCCAGAAACAGGAGACTGGACCGTGAAGGAGAGAGAGAGGACGTCTCTCGCTTCCTGTGTTCTCCTGTCTGAGGAGGCTCGGAGGAGCGGGGGGGGGGGGGGGGGGGAGGCATTGTCTAATTCCCATGCTGGTATCTAGCTACACAAAAGCCTTTTGCGTTTTCAAGAGGACGCACGTGCGCACACACGCACACACACAAACACACACACACACACACACGTGCTCACACACACGCACGCGCACACACACGTGTGGACACGCAGTTTGAGGCAGTAGATTAGCTCCCAGCAGGAGCTAGTGACACCATTTCAACAGCTGGCAAGAGCAAGTATCACACACACACTCACACACACACACACTCACACCCACACGCTCACACACACTTCCGTCCCCATTTCCTAAGATGAAAAAGAAGACCTTGGCATGACAAATCAGTTCATAGAAAGTCAGAGCTTGAAATCCCCTCCAGATCTCTTCCACTAGAAAAGAAATCTGCGGTTCTCAGAGCGGTGAGCCGGGATGCCTTCAGCTCAGCGTGCTAACCCGCCCTGCAGACCCTCCCACTCACCGCGCTCTCGATGCTCCTGGCTGTCTCTCCGAACAGCTCTGATTTGGGATCGTCCATCTCAGGTGTGTAGAAGACCTCCTGACCCTCCACCTGGTCCAGGTGCAAGAACCCACTGAACCTCATGGTGGCTGGAGGAGGGGGGGGGGGGGGGGGGGGGGGGGGGGGCAGAGCGGACCACACACACACACGTTAGCGGGGGGCTCCTGAGCCAGCGAGGCGGTGTGCCCTCCATCCTCACCCGCAGGTGACCGTTTGTAGTAGTGCCAGTCTGGGTTAGTGATGGAGATGTGTGTGTGTGTGTGTGTGGTGGGGGGAGAGGGGTTAGTGTGGGCACTGTTGACAGAGTGGCTTGGTGGGTGTGGTCGTGAGGGTTAGGGGTCTGCGGTGGAGGTGGAAGCGGTGGATTGTGGGATATGCGGAATAAGGAGAGGGCAGAAGAAAAAACAGGAGGAAGAAGGGAGGAAGAGGAGGAGGAAGAATGGACTGGGGTTTACCAGACCGAGAATCATCCCAATAGTTGGCCGATGCATGGAGGACTGAGCAAAGAGACATCAGGTTAGAGAGCGCACAAACACACATACAAAACACACACTCACACACACACACACACACACACAAAAGCCAGACAACAAGGCAGAGTGAAACACAACAACAACAACAAAAAACTCCTTCAAAAATAACCCCCAAGGCCTGCAGGTCCCCTTTGACCTTGAAGGAACCTGGTTCACTGTTGAACATCCATCAGCTCCACATGACTTTGTGTGATTACTCCAGCTTCAGTCAGAGAGAGAGAGAGGGAGAGGGAGAGAGGGAGAGAGAGAGGAGAGAGAGAGAGAGAGAGAGAGAGAGAGAAAGAGGGAGAGGGAGAGAGAGGGAGAGGGAGAGAGAGGGAGAGGGAGAGGGAGAGAGAGAGAGAGAGGAGAGGAGAGAGAGAGAGGGAGAGAGAGGGAGAGAGAGAGAGAGAGAGAGGGAGAGAGAGAGAGAGGGGAGAGAGAGAGAGAGAGAGGGGAGAGAGAGAGGGAGAGGGAGAGAGAAGGCAATAACGACGAGGAAGACGAGGGAGAAGGAGAAAGGAGGGGGAGGAGGAGGAGAGGAGGAGGAGGAGGAAGGCTGATGCTCAGGTTTCACGCTGCTCGTAATCAGCTGAACAAATTGCCCCAATCAATCACGGCGGCTGCTGAGCTTGAGCTCGCCTCAGAAAAAGGGGGGGGGGGGGAAGCACTTGTATGATTATCGTGAAAGATAGCCGTAATTGTCCCCTAATGTCACCAAACCACATACTGACTGACAAAGTCTGGTTCAAATTCGGCGATAAAAGGACAATGTGGGGCTTCTCCCCTTCCACGACCGACACACATCGATTCAGATCTGATGGGGCTATAAAAATAGAAGGGATGTCGAAAGAGAGAGAGATGGATCAGACTTGAGATTTGGAGAGAAGATAAACAGCAGGAGTAGCGGGCTTTATGACCGCAGCAGCGACAGAGGAGGGGAGATAGGGGGCGCTAGACTGTCACCCCCCCCCCCGCGCGCGGGCTCGCTTATCTCTGTTTTGTTTGGCATGAGGAAGCGTTCACAGATGCTTTGTTAAGGCTCTGCCATTAACTTGCACTTCAAAAGAGCGTCTGCTGTCGTCTGAGCGTAACATTACGTCGCTTGAATGACTTTCATGTCGGACCAGAAGCCTTTAGGGTTTCTCTGAAGTGGGGGGACTTTCTTTACGTCGCTCTGTTTTCTGTCTGCAGTTTGCAAACAGCTTTCTGTCGCTCGTCCAAACAAGGGCTTGAATGAAGGTTGTCATGTGGCTGAGCGGTTACGGTGTCAGGCTAGTAATCAGAAGGTTTCTGGTTCGAAAACCGGTTGTGTCAACATGGTGGGTTGGACTCAGTGTAAATGTAAGGTTATTATCCAAGACTACATAGACTACATGAGGCTTCATATAGACTACATGAGGCTTCATATAGACTATACATGAGGCTTCATATAGACTGCATGAGGCTTCATATAGACTGCATGAGGCTTCATATACACTATACAAGAGGATTTATATAGACTACATGAGGATTCATATAGACTACATGAGGATTCATATAGACTACTTGAGGCTTCATATAGACTACATGAGGCTTCATATAGACTGCATGAGGCTTCATACAGACTACATGAGGCTTCATATAGACTACATGAGGCTTCATATAGACTACATGAGGCTTCATATAGACTACATGAGGCTTCATATAGACTACATGAGGCTTCATACAGACTACATGAGGCTTTATAAATGCTATGTGAGGGGGCAGGTTGCCATCCAAACTAGGCTGGTAATCAACCCACTCTCCTGAGAGAAACTCTGACATATTGTCAATAAAATGCAAGATACAAATGAGTTGTCGTTCTGGAAATGTATTCTGGTGAGGGAGTGTGCTGTCATTTCCATTCTAATGAATGTAATATCCTCTAACTCTTTCCTGGGAGAAATACAGCTCGCTATCGGTTATCGCAGCAGACGGTTATCTGTAACACTTCAGTCGGATGAGATATCGACCGCTGATGTCGCTACGTCATCGTTAACGTGGTGAAGCTCACGTAAACGTTTGCGGACATTTGTTCATCTGTATTATCTAGACCAGTTTATCGATAGATTTGGAGAGGATGTTAGGTTGGCTACGTTAGTTAACGCTATGTTTAACGCTACACGATGTGGTGCCGTTACATCGATTCCTATTGGTTGACATCAGCAGATATTTGTTATACCGCTTAATAAGGGGTTCATTTTTTGCTTTGTTGTTTTAGAGTTCTTGTTTTATAGTTCGTAAAGCGGGAAGAATAGGTCAGAGGTGACCTCAGGAGTTCCTGGTGCATCGTGGGAGATGGCGAAGAGGGGGAGGAGAGGGGGTAGGAGGAGAGGGAAGGAGGATGGGGGGGGTCTGTCCTGGTACGACCTGGTACGAGAAACGCTGTAAGAGGAGGAGGCTCTAAGTCAACCAATACCTCCTCTATTATCTTATCCAGGTCTGACAGGAGGAGGAGAACTAGAGAGGGAATAAGGAGAGTAAAAGGAGTGGATGTCAGAGAGAGCAGAGCACTTTGAGCAGAGACAGAAGATGAAACAGAGAGTCGAGGCGGTAGCTGTGGAGAAAAACACGAAGGTTTACATTTGAGGGGGGCGGGGGGTGAAGAGAGGGGGTTATTTGTGGACTCACAGGGGCAGTTGGCACCCTCGGGGGTGCTGGAGGCAGTCTTGCCGTCGGGGCAGCAGCGAAGGGAGTGTTGTCGCATGACGAGCGATCCTCCGCCGTGGGGGTGGTGGTGGCTGCTGCAGTGGGATCTGGAGGAGAGCGGGGAGGAAAAGGCTACATGAGGCTTCATATAGGCTACATGAGGCTTCATATAGGCTACATGAGGCTTCATATAGGCGACATAAGGCTCATATAGGCTACAGAAGGCTTCATACAGGCTACATGAGGCTACATGAGGCTTCATATGGGCTACATGAGGCTACATGAGGCTTAATATAGGCTACATGAGGCTTCACATAGGCTACATAAGGCTACATGATGCTTCGTATAGGTTACATAAGGCTTCGTAAGGCTTTATACAACTTTGTACAAGTTACACAAGGATTCCTAAAGGCAACATAAGGCTTTGAAAGGCTTCATGAGGCTTTTGCAAGGCTTCATAAAGATTAGTACATATTTGCCATGCTCTCTAAAAAAAGGTTTATTAGGATTCGTAAAAGATTTAGAAAAAGCTACGTATGGATTTGCAAAGCTTCACAAGGCTTTGTGAGGCTAACTTGGAACTGGAAGCAGGGCTGCATGTGGAGCTTATCTAGGCGACGTCGGACAGATCATATGGAAGCACCTTGAGGTACCACAAAGCACCGGGATGAGGATGGCAAACAACCACGGAAGAAGATAATCTCCAATGCTGATTGGCTGATTGTTATCGGGCTGATTTCCCCCACGAAATTGCCCTTGCTTTGCCCTTCATTTATATCTGGGAATTGTTGTTATTTCCACAGGCATAAAAGTGGGTTTTGTGTGAGTACATGGGGGTAATGGCTTAAGCCTGCTCTCTCTTATGGGATAGCTCCTTCGAGGGCCCCTTTATGGGTTCCGGAGATTAGAAATGATCGCCGGGCGAAGAACTTGGGCTGGCTAAATAATGTCGTAAAGACGTCAGCAGGGCCGCTGTTCTTCAAGGACTCTCCGCCCACGAACCAGACACAGCCTGGGGAGGAGAAACCACTTTGGGGAGGAGGGGGTGAAATGGAAGAACGAACGGAGGGATGGAGGGGTGGGATGTAGGGGTGGGATGGATGGATGGAGGGATGGGACGGAGGGATGGGAGGGAAGGATGGGAGGGAAGGATGGGAGCGCTCAGGTTTTACTGGGCATCTGTTGGCACCTAGTTTTTAGATTTACTGGCTGGAAAGGAGAGGTGGAGGGGGGGGGGGGGGGGGGGGGGGCTCTGTCACAGCTCAGGGACCCTGGATTGGTCCACTGGGAGCCATGGACCGTCAAACACACACACCATCAAACCATCTCTGCCTACACACACACACACACACACAAAACCCAAACATACACATGCACGACATCAAACCATCTCTGCCTACACACGCACACAGACACAGACACGCAATACAAACATACACACACACAACATCAAACCATGTCTGCTTACACACACACACACACGCCCCAGCTCTCAGGAGACAGCAGGTCTCCTTGGCACACACGCGCCCTGTGTCAGAAAGCTCTCCGGTCCACTGGTGACAAGAGAATAAATCTGAGTGAAGAAGCCAGAGAGAGAGGAAGCACAGAGCGTCTGTTCCATCAATCTGGAGCCCCAGAGCAGGCTGGCCGGCTGAGGGGTCACACAGCTCCGGAATGACTTTAGGGGAGAGGAGTGGGGGTGAGTGAGGCTGGTCTGCACTGACTGGGGGAGCAGAGGTAGGACTCCTGGACCACGATGTCTGGATCCCATCCTGAGAAGTCCAGTTCACGTGTAACTAGACATGACAAGGTGAGTGAAATCCAGCTGGTCTGTCAAATCAGGCTTCACAAGAAGCCCGGACGTGAGGAGATCAAATAAAAAAAAGTCGCACTCATATCATGCCGAAAACATCCTCAGAAAACATTCTCAGTTAGTTTTATTCTCCCCTGGGCTTTTGTCCTGAGTGAACTGTCTGAACCCTTCAGTCCAACACTGAGATTCACTGTCCCTGAAAGGAGACGACAGCAAAAGCAGCTCTGATGGAAACAACCAGAACAAAACAGAGACCCTAGTGAGCAGATGACATGTTTCAATGTGTTATGATGCAGCAATGACACATATCCAACCAAGAGGTCAGGTCACTCCCCCCCGCCCCTCCCTCCCCCCTCCCCCCCACGCTGACCTCGCCCTGCCCCTAATGCATTATGGGTAATGAAGTGAAAGAGCTCCAATTTACCAACTGGCTCCTCTCCGCTCGCCTCGGCCGTGGTGCTACCTTCCTCCTCCTCCTCCTCCTCCTCCTCTTCCTCCCCCTGGTCGTCTCCGCTGGGCTCCCCGCTCCCCGAGTCCTCGAAGGTGATGATGGAGCTGGGGCTGGTGTGGCCGGGCAGGCGGGGCGAGGTGGTGTGGGGTGGCTGGTGGGTGTGGTGGTGGGTGGTGGTGGTGGCGGGGAGGTTGGTGGTGGTGCTCGGTGTGGCTCTGGGGGGGGGCAGGGCCTCCACGTAGGGGGCCGGGGGGGATTTCCGGGGGGTGTGGTGCTTGACGTGGGCGGTGGAGGGGTGGTGACGGCTTTGCGGGGTGTGGTGGCGGGAGGGAGGGGGGTGGGTCTGCCCAGCTCGGAGATGGTTTCTGGGGACAGGGGGAGTAAGCAATGGAGGATGGGTAAGCAAAGATGGAAAGGCCTTTTAATCTATGTTTCACATCTGTGCAGTGGCGCCTGTATCTGTGTCTGTCCAGATGTAACAGCACCAACTGACAACATCCAACACAGCACCTGCTACATCTTACACACACCCGCACTCTTCAACAGTTACAGTACGACATCAACAAAGGAACTACAGAGTTTCCCCAACACTGCAGTTGCATACTACCCCGTATCCAATCTAGAAAGAGTTAAATTGCTCTGCGGTTGCACTGAGTTGCACTTGCGCTGTGTGTGTGCGCGTGTGTCAGTGTGTATGAATTATATATCCATATTCAAATTTTGCCCTCCTGTAAGGACGCTTTAATCACAGACAGCCAGAGCCTCTGGTGATGAATGATTGATAGAAATAGGGCAGAAAAGCAGGGTTTAACTCTGGCTTCAAAGACAGCACGCTCATCTCAGCTCACAAGCATCCGTCACTGCCTGAGCTGCAACCTTGTCAACACACACACACACGCCAACACACACACACACACGCCAACACACACACACTCCCCAGACCAGCGCCAGATCCCAGGTTCCAGCGCCAGACACGGTCATTAACCATGCACAAGCTGTGGTGTAAGGGCCAGACAGCATGTGCTGGAGAGGGGAACTTAGGACAGGAGCTCATGGAGGAGACAAGAGGGGGGAGATGAGAGGGGGAAGGGGGGGTGTGGTAGGAAGAGGGAGCTGGAGGAGCTAGAGAGGAGGAGTGGGAGGGATGAGAGGAGGTAGGAAAGGTAGGGAGGGAGCGAGAGTGAAGTAAAGTAGGTAGAGAACAGACAGCACGTAACACTGGTTAGAGCAAAGCCAAGCAGCCGTGACAGATTATGTCGCTTTGGTTTCTCCACATCCCTCGTGTGTGTGTGTGTGTGTGTGTCTGACTGAGGGTGTGTGTGTGTGTGTGTCTGACTGAGGGTGTGTGTGTCTGACTGAGGGTGTGTGTGTGTGTTTGTCTGACTGAGGGTGTTGTGTGTCTGACTGAGGGTGTGTGTGTGTGTTTGTCTGACTGAGGGTGTGTGTGTCTGACTGAGGGTGTGTGTGTGTGTTTGTCTGACTGAGGGTGTGTGTGTCTGACTGAGGGTGTGTGTGTCTGACTGAGGGTGTGTGTGTGTATTTGTCTGACTGAGGGTGTGTGTGTGTGTGTTTGTCTGACTGAGGGTGTGTGTGTGTGTTTGTCTGACTGAGGGTGTGTGTGTGTGTTTGTCTGACTGAGGGTGTGTGTGTCTGACTGAGGGTGTGTGTGTCTGACTGAGGGTGTGTGTGTGTGTTTGTCTGACTGAGTGACTGTGAGTTTGTATATATGAGTGGACTGAATGCATGTTGGTGTGTGTGTTTGTCATACTATGTGTGAGGGTGTGTGTGTGGGGAGGGGGGGGGGTGTGGAGGGGGTGACATATACCCTGTATATTTCTGTCATTTAGAATTCAGCAAAAATGATGTGTAGGATTTAATTGCACGCTGTAATCTCCTAGTTGATCTGCAATTACGCTGTGAGGTGTGAAATGTGATACCTTGAGGAGCAGCTTGGTCTAATCAGAACTCGCTCCCTGCTGATGAAGCCATGGAGGGGGAGACTGGGGGAGAGAGCTACAGTATTGTAGCCTAGCCAGGGGGAGAGAGAGAGCTACAGTACTGTAGCCTAGCCAGGGAGAGAGAGAGAGAGATACAGTATTTTAGCATAGCCAAGGAGGAGAGAGAGAGAGAGAGCTACATTATTGTAGCCTAGCTAGGGAGAGAGAGAGCTACAGTATTGTAGCCTAGCCAGGGAGAGAGAGCTACAGTATTGTAGCCTAGCCAGGGAGAGAGAGCTACAGTATTGTAGCCTAGCCAGGGAGAGAGAGCTACAGTATTGTAGCCTAGCCCAGGGAGAGAGAGAGCTACAGTATTGTAGCCTAGCCAGGGAGAGAGAGCTACAGTATTGTAGCCTAGCCAGGGAGAGAGAGCTACAGTATTGTAGCCTGCCCACGGAGAGAGAGAGAGCTACAGTATTGTATCTTAGTCGAAGTAGAGATAGTGACGGTGTGATAGCTTAGCCAGAGGGAGATAAAGTGAGCCAAGTGCAGCAGCAGCGATGCTATCACCCTGAGCGATGGCACACTTGGTTTTTCCTCACGACTGCACCTGTCACTCAGGTGCCAAGCCTTGCGTTGGTGCTGAGGGGAGGGGGGGTGGGGGGGGGGGGGGGGGGGGGGGGGGGGTCTAGGTGGGAGAAGCCACGCTGAGCCTCAAGCTCCCAAACTAATGAGGAGGGGGTGTTGGTGGGGGAGACAGGGAGACAGAGCAGTCAGCTCATTGGAAGCTGCCTTAATCAAGTTTAACGCTCCATTTGCAGGTTTTTTGGGGAGGGAGGGAAGGGACGGGGGGGTTGGGGTGGTGGTTTGGGTGGGTATTATTTTCTCGCTGTTCTGAAGAGAAAAAAAATCTTTGTCATCTCGTCTCGGCTGTAGTTATCTTTGAAAGGCCGTTATTAAGATTGTTTGGTGTGTCGGTGGCCTCGTTCGGTGGGGGGGAGGAGGAGGAATACGATACTGGAGGGAGGGAGGGAGGATGGAGGGAGGAGGGAGAGAGAGAGGGAGGGAGGAGGGAGGGAGTAGGGAGGGACGGAGGAAAGAAGAGGGATGAGGAGGAGGAGAGGCGGATAAGTCGAGGAGGAAGTATGAAGGACAGAAAAGGAGAAGAAGTGAGCGTTCAGACAGCAGGCTGGTGATGCCATATGCTGATGTTCCCATGCCAACCTGCCACAGCCCTACAGGTGACCACGCCATATGGGAGGAGGGGGGTGGAGCCTCCTGCCAACTTTCTGGATTCTTTCCGTGCCAGAAGCCCCTCGTTTTGCCCAAACGCCCGTTTTAACGGGTCGAGCTGCTTCGGTTTGGACCAGCTCTCCCAGATCTCTTCATCGACAGCAGAGGAGGGTAGAGCAGCTTAATCCCAGGGATCCAGCGCAGCGTTTCCCTGGCATGGAGACTTCCGGAAGTTCTAGGCGTGTTCTTCCGCACGTCTGAAGACTCGTGTGGAAACAGTCGCTGAACTCCAGCCAATCGCCTGAGAGGTTTCGTGCCAGATCTTCTTGACATCAAACAAGCTTCCGTTCATCCTGGTAGGTTGGAGTCAGAGGAGGACGGGATCCATGTTTGTTTCACGTCAGCCAGTAAGAGTTAGTCATTGAAGGAAGACAGAGACAAGAGGCTGTGTTTGCCTTCAGTGTGGCGGGCGTTGGAGCGAGCGTCGAGTGTGATCCGCAGGAGACACTGGGTGGGGGGGGGGGGGGGGTGCTGGGGGCTGTGGGGGGGGGGGGGGGGAGCGCGTGTGTTGGAAGCCGAGGTGATGCTAATTGCACCCAGTCACACGTGAAATGAGCTCGTGATCCAGCCCTCAGCTCGGGCTCCTCGGAGGAAAACGCGCCCCACCGTGCCACCTCATCCGGGGGAAAGAAATGACAAAACATCCTTCCAGTCTCCCCCACCCCCCTCCCCCACCCCCACCCCCCAGGTTCAGTCAGAGTCAGCAGGGCCCTGAGAGAGAGGCCCCTCTGCTCTCTGCACAAAAGGAAACATTAGGTACCGAATTACACCCAGCCCACGTCTCTCTATCGCCTGGCAACAGGCAGAACTGGGGGGAAAAGTGGATCTGAGTTTCTCATTTTGTTGCTCGTAACCCACGGCGACGAATCTGTAATCAGCGCGTGTTCGGTCGTCGTGGTGAAGCGTGCTGAGTTCCTGCAGCCAGAGCACCCGCAGCTGCTACCTGACAGACTGCAGGAGGGTGAGTGTGAGCTGACGTGACCTACTTCAGCCGAGACAGACCGCTCCGGCGAGGCCCGCGGCCCAGCGAGACGACCAATCGGTTTCTCTCTCGATCGACGTGCGCTAAGCGACCTGGCGAGGAAGGGTTTTTCTCTCCTTTTCTCTCTGTCTTCTTCTTCTCCTCCATAAATCCGAGGCACCTGGCGCTGGACGGCAGCCAGAAGCTTTCCGGATGCCGGCGTCCTCCTCCCTCGTCCCTTCCATGTCCTGCCAGCCTTGCTGCCTCCTCCTCCTCAGCAGCCCCGCGGTGCCGCTCTGGTGCCCGCCTCCACGCCTCCTTCTTACATGACAGCACGCAGCCCCTGGCTCCGGTCCCAGCCTGAGCAGCTACATCTCACTGAGCGGAGGCCAAGCAGGAGGCTGTGGATGCCCAAACCAGGTAGCCACAGGGGGGCCGTTTGAGGTCCCCACACCCTCCCCTCCACTCCACCCTCCCCTCCACCCTCCCCTCTCCCACGCACCCCCTTCATCCCAAACAGAACAGCGACAGGATGGAAGGATTCTGTCCACAGGGACGGCCCCCGCTCAGGATCCAGCCAAACTGCAGGTCTCTATCTGCAGGAGAGCAGCTGTCTGCCCCTGTCTGTCTACCAGCACCCCCTCCCCTGACCCTCCCTCTTCACCCCCCTCCCCTGACCCTCCCTCTTCACCCCCCCTCCCTGACCCTCCCTCTTCACCCCCCCTCCCCTGACCCTCCCTCTTCACCCCCCCTCCCCTGACCCTCCCTCTTCACCCCCCCTCCCCTGACCCTCCCTCTTCACCCCCCCTCCCCCGACCCTCCCTCTTCACCCCCCCTCCCCCGACCCTCCCTCTTCATCCCCCCTCCTCCGACCTCCTCTCCATTCCCCCCCCCCCCCCCCCCCACACACAAGGAATCAGGTACCAGAGGAAACGCTTTGCTGTTCGTTAACTAGCAGCTACAGGTAACACCTCCCCCCCCCCTCCCCCCCAGTTCACACCAGCAGAGTATGGAGGAATAACTCCTAGGTAGACAACGTTGTCTGTTTATATCCAGGCTGGCGTCTATTTTGACAACACGCTGCAGGCATCGTTCAAGGGGATTCTGT
>CM059320.1:15230544-15241258 GCA_030340685.1 Protosalanx chinensis | reverse complement strand
TCAAGGTTGGGCAGAGAGCTTTTCTTCGTCAACCGGCTCCAGAGGCTTAATGTCCCCTTGTCACAGTGTCTCCTCCGGCTGAGGGGGCCAGCTTGTTCCCCTCGTCTCGTCGTCCCCCCCCCCCCCCCCCCCCCCCAACACCTGTGTCAACCTGACCCCTGCTGACCCTGGCTCCAACCAGCCCAGACAAAACACCAGGGAGAGAGAGAGAGACAGAGAGAGAGGGGGATGGAGAGGGAGAGGGAGAGAGAGAGACAGAGAGAGAGAAAGAGAGACAGAGAGAGGAAGAGAGGCCAAGAGGAAGAGGGAGAGAGAGAGAGAGGGAGAGACAGAGAGGAAGAGGGAGAGAGAGAGACAGAGAGAGACAGAGAGGAAGAGAAAGAGAGAGAGAGGAAGAGAGACCGAAAGGAAGAGAAAGAGAGAGAGAGAAGAATAGAAAGAGACAGTCCCTGAGATTGTGGCCTGGCTGAAAACACATTCATTACCACATTTGACTTTTTCGAAAGTGCCACATTCCTGCTTGGTCTCCTTTTCTCTCCTCTCCGTTAAGATGAGGAATTATTTACCCCGAGTACAAAGCCACTGTCTGCTGAGAGAACTTGAATGTGAGACATCTGATTAGGAATATAAATAATTTATAGAAATGTTTTCCTTGGACAGCTTCTCAGTGATGGGGATTGTATGCCAATTAAGATTCCCCCCTCTGCCCTCGATCTGAGGATGTAGAATGAAAGGAGAAAATGAAAGGGAAAGAGAGATAGAGGGAGAGAGAGAGATAGGGGGGAGAAAGAGAGAGAGAGAGAGAGAGAGAGAGAGAGAGAGAGAGAGAGAGAGAGAGAGAGAGAGAGAGAGAGAGAGAACACAGTGAGTTGGAGGCAGAGAGGGAGGGAGACAGATTGGAGAGAGACAGAGTGAGTTCATTACTGTAACTGGAAATAAAAGGATCTGTACATCTAATAACTTGTCACTGTCTTGATGTGACTTGGGTCCTTGTTCTGTAAAGGTGCAGCAGTGACTGCGTCGTCTTGCATGTTGCCTGTTTGTTATTGACGCCAAAAAAACCACCGTTTTTGAAGTTGCGCTTTTTTTCCTTCAACTCAACGTTGACGGAAGGAGCAGTGGGACTTAGTTCTCCTCCTACAGTATGGAGCAGAATAACACTTCACTGTTGCATTGGGAGATGATAATAAACTAGCCGTCTCTCAATTTTGCCTGCTTTTTCATGTGGGTGGCTAAGATATCCCAGAAGGCACTTGGAGGGTGTGATTTTCCCTTCCCGCATTCTTACCGTTCTCCTGCCCTCCTGACCTCTAGTTTAATTTACTGCTCCAGGCACAGCTCCTCACTTGCCTCTTGAGTTACTACCCAATATCCCCGCCTGAATTTAACGCCCCCCTCTCTCCCTGACCTTCGACCTCCATCCCGTTTTTGACCTCAGGCAGCCGTGGCGGTGTGTGAGGACCATACGGAGTCATAAGATGGCCTTCGCCAGACCAGCTAATTAACCCGCAGAAACACCTTTCCTAGAAAGAAACGCAGTGAAACTTTAAGCTAGGAGGCTAACACGTCTCCCAGTTCATCATGGCCGCCGCTCATGCTAAATCTGCTTGGTATTTATAGAAGGTGTTACTGGGCCTACGAAGAGTGTCACTGGTGAAGAAATGACTCACTGGAGAAGTGACACAGCCTCAAACAGACGCTGTCTCTGTCGCCGTACCTTCTCCGTCGTCAAGGCTGCCGTGGCAACAATGAGCCCTGCTGTAGACAGCAGCCACTCCCTGTCCGGACTTCTTCTTCTCCTCTTGCTCCGTCCCCCGTGCTCCTCCTTCTATGTGTGTGTGTGTGTGTGTGTGTCCCAGTGTCCCACATGGACCAGTGTCACTCTCCACTTCAACACGCTCAGAATTCCGTCTCACTTTGCGTCACCGTTCTTCCTCTCAAAGCACTCTCTGGCTTCCCTCTCTCTCTCTCTCTCTCTCTCTCTCCCTCTCTCTCTCTCCCTCCCTCTCTCTCTCTCCCTCTCCCTCTCTCCCTCCCTCCCTCCCTCTCTCCCTCCCTCCCTCCCTCCCTCCCTCCCTCCCTCCCTCCCTCCCTCCCTCTCTCCCTCCCTCCCTCCCTCCCTCCTTCCCTATCCCTCTCTCTCTCTCCTTCTTCTTCCCAGGTGTCTCTTGATCTTTCCCTCTCCCCTCCTCCAGCCATCCCCAACTCCCTCCCTCCACCTCTCTCCACCCTCTCCTCAACGCTGCTTCTGTGCAAAAGCCCATTGGAATAATTTCTTCAAGGGGTCATTAAGGGGAAAAGTGCCTAGGATAGAAAAAAAAACGGAATCAACAAGCCTGGGCGCTGGAGCCTGAATGGTATTAAATGCTCAGATCATTATTGTTGTTAGTGTTGATGAAAATGAGTGGGGGTTCATGCTAATGAATGACAGGCTACTGCAGCTTAGTTCCTCTCCATTAGGGCTGGAAGTGCAGGCAGCGCAGGCCCAGGATCAGCCCCCAGGGCTGGGGTCGCTGACGACGGCCGGGGACCCCCCCAGCCTGGGAACAGACCCAGGATCAGGCCTAAAGGCTAGGAGGGGCCGTGGTGGGGTTTGAAACTTAGCGTGTGAAGGAGCTAGCTGAGCTCCACGCCGTGTGGAAGCCATCTGGGCAGCAGCGCCCAGGCTGAGCCCCAGCTGGGAGGGGAGGGGAGGGGGGGAAGATGCTGCTGCTGGGGTCTGGAAGTCAGATCCGGACTGGCTGGTGGAAGATGGGAGCTTGAGACCCGCTCTGGATCAGTAATCGGACCCAGCCGGTCACGTTGAAGCTGTTCTGAGTGTTCCAGGACATCGCACTGACGTTCCAACCGGGAGGATTGAAATACGTTTGAAATCTTAACGGACTTAACAGAAGCAGTTAAAGCAGTTGCTGTTCCGTCGAAAGGTTTCTTTGCGTCGTCGTTCCTCGGGCGTCACCTGCTCCCCCTCCCCCCCCCCCCCCCCCCCCCCCCCCCCCCCCGGGCGAGTCACGCGCCGAGTCAGAGACAGTCCATCGCCGTGGAAACCTCCCTGTCTCATCAGCGTTTCCTGTTAAAGCTTCGCGCCAGCCGGCCTCCGGCACGATGACATCATCCTCTCCTCCACCGCTGGGCGGGGCTTGTTCTCTCTCTCTCGCTCTCTCGTTCACACTCTCCCCCCCGATCTCACGCTCTCTCTTTGTGTGTTTCCCTGAATCCTGTTGATCTCTGTTTCTTCTCTCCCCCCCCCCCCCCCCAAAAAGGGAGATAATGACATTAGCCATGCACATCTGCGGAGGCCTTCCCCTCTTCCCCTTTTCCCCTCTTCCCCTCTTCCCCTCCTCCCCTCTTCCCCTCTTCCCCTCCTCCCCTCTGCCTCCTCCCCTCTGCCTCCTCCCCTCTGCCTCCCCCCCTCTGCCTCCCCCCTCTCCCAGGATTTGAATAGTGTTTGGCAGGACACCAGGATAGCTGGGAAGTCTGGGAATCTGTTGGACAAGGGGAACGTTCTGATTTATGGTGATGGAGCTAATACTGTAGCGAGACTGCAAAACCCACCTGCCTTTTAAGCAGGCTGGCTGGCTGGTTAGCTGGCTTGCTGCCTTGCTTGTCCGGCTGATTCTGTGTGGCTCCAGCAGTGTGGCTGAATTCACATAGATTCAACAGGATTCTAGAATTCACAGGATTCATGCCCCTGGTCAGGATTCAGGCCCCCGGTCAGGATTCAGGTCCCTGGTCAGGATTCAGGCCCCTGGTCAGGATTCAGGCCCCCGGTCAGGATTTCTCTGGGTGTTCATGTCCATCTCCTCAGTGTAGCTCCACCCTTCAGGCCCCAGGATGAGGTCCCTGGAGAGAGCAGGCCTCGTATCAAGCAGGCCAGACGCTGCATCTCTGAACGCTTCTTCAGTCGACGCCTCGCTCCTGACTGAACCACGAGCAAATCTGGCGTTCTCCTCACGTTCTCCTGTCAGAGGTGCCTCCTA
This sequence comes from Protosalanx chinensis, assembly GCA_030340685.1. Taxonomy (NCBI): domain Eukaryota; kingdom Metazoa; phylum Chordata; class Actinopteri; order Osmeriformes; family Salangidae; genus Protosalanx; species Protosalanx chinensis. The sequence goes on along the minus strand of CM059320.1, from coordinate 15,237,281 downwards.
CGGAACGCCCGGGGACGGGGAACGTCGGAGAAAGAATCCATGAAAAGAAGGGGAAGGTGTTTTTTGAGCCCTTAACTCCCTTTCAGCCCTTAACTTAACACTCCCAGATCTTGTTTCCCTGCTCGTCTGAGATGAATATGGATCTTCTCTGCTCACCTGGAAAAGCAGGATTTGTGCTTGGACGAGTGTCACGCTTCACGATACCTGCCATCATCTGGTCTGGAGTCACCTGTGACGCACGCATGCAGGAAGGCAGGCAGGAAGGCAGGCAGGCAGGAAGGCAGGCGAGCGAACTCCGATCCACAAAGCATCACCTCCGCCCATCAGCGTAGTCAGAGAGCTGTTTCTCTGGCTCCTTAATGGAAATTGCCATTTCAAAGCTCTCAGAGAGAGATGTTAACCTTTCGCGATATCAGTGGCATTAAAAATGGATCAGAGGAGCCTTTGATGTTGACTGAGGATTCTATTTGGACCCAAGTGGAGGGGGAGGAGGGGGAGGAGTGTGTGTGTGTGTGTGTGTGTGTGTGGGGGGGGGGTCGGCGGCTCTGTGCTGCCCTCTACTGACCAGAGTCGGCAAGATCCCTGATGTTGGTGGGGGGGGGGGGGGAGGTAAATGGAGCGAAAGAGAAAAAGAAAGAGCGGTATGAACAGAGCAGAGGAAGAGAAGAGGGAGGCAGGCACACAGTCACCAGGAGAGATGCGGGGGAAAAAAGAAAGAAAGGAAGATAGAAAATAGCCCAGGTTCTGTGTGTCTATCAGCCTGTGGGAGAGAGTGTTAGGCAGACCTTTGCATATCAGAGTAATATCAGAGTAGAGCAAGGCTGGAGCTGTGTACCTGGATGGGGCATGGGGGGGTGAAGGCAAGGCTGGAGCTGTGTACCTGGATAGGGCATGGGGGGTGAAGGCAAGGCTGGAGCTGTGTACCTGGATGGGCATGGGGCGGTGAAGGCAAGGCTGGAGCTGTGTACCTGGATGGGGCATGGGGGGTGAAGGCAAGGCTGGAGCTGTGTACCTGGATGGGGCATGGGGGTGAAGGCAAGGCTGGAGCTGTGTACCTGGATGGGGCATGGGGGGTGAAGGCAAGGCTGGAGCTGTGTACCTGGATGGGGCATGGGGGGTGAAGGCAAGGCTGGAGCTGTGTACCTGGATGGGGCATGGGGGGTGAAGGCAAGGCTGGAGCTGTGTACCTGGATGGGGCATGGGGGGTGAAGGCAAGGCTGGAGCTGTGTACCTGGATGGGGCATGGGGGGTGAAGGCAAGGCTGGAGCTGTGTACCTGGATGGGGCATGGGGGGTGAAGGCAAGGCTGGAGCTGTGTACCTGGATGGGGCATGGGGGGTGAAGGCAAGGCTGGAGCTGTGTACCTGGATAGGGCATGGGGGGTGAAGGCAAAGCTGGAGCTGCCTAGGGGCTTAGCCCTGTGACCCCTGGGAGACAGACAGACAGGCAGGGCTGACCCTGTGACCCCTGGCAGGCAGACAAGCAGGGCTGACCCTGTGACCCCTGGCAGGCAGACAGGCAGGGCTGACCCTGTGACCCCTGGCAGGCAGACAGACAGGCAGGGCTGACCCTGTGACCCCTGGCAGGCAGACAGACAGGCAGGGCTGACCCTGTGACCCCTGGCAGACAGACAGACAGGCAGGGCTGACCCTGTGACCCCTGGCAGGCAGACAGGCAGGGCTGACCCTCTGAGGCGAGGTTGACCTGTTTGGCTGCTCCCTGAAGGCCACACTGAGCTGGGACAACACCATGTCCGCGAAGATAAACGAGCCGGGATAGGAAGCAGTCTGGAGCACATCACCCCTGTCTCTGTGTGTCAACACACACACACACACAGACGCTCAACCTAACGCTCACACACACACACACACACACGCTCAACCTAACGCTCACACACACACACACACACAGACACAGACGCTCAACCTAACGCTCACACACACACACACGCTCAACCTAACGCTCACACACACACACACACACACACACACACACAGACGCTCAACCTAACGCTCACACACAGACGCTTAACCTAACGCTCACACACACACATACAGACGCTCAACCTAACGCTCACACACACACACACACACACACATGGATCACTGCCTCTATCTACGCCCTGGCATACGTTTGGCCTTATTTGTGTGCGTGCGTGTGCGTGTGCGGAGATACCGGACGAACACGCATGTGTGCCTGCAGATCCACGTGCCCTCGCATGCGCGCGCGTGTGTGTGCGTGAGGCAGAAACCGGGGCTGGGGAGATAGGGAGATGGTGAGAGTGAAGAAACATAAATAATTGATGCCTTCCGATCCGCTTCGCATCTGCTGTGTTCTCTGATCGGGGGCTGTCAATGTGTTGGCGGAGGGAGATACGGACGTTTGGGACACGGCATGACAAACCCACCGTGTTGACCTCATTATGCGTATCAGAAAAACGGCGATAATAAATCGCTTTTTTTTAAAGGCGTGTTCGATTCCAGGCGGTGGATTAGGTCTGGCTGTTCCTCTCAGATCGGTTGCCAGTCCTGTTGAATATTCATGGCCGTCATTTCTCCCCGCGGTTCGTCAAAGGAAACGCACAGGAGAAATAAACCTTGTGGTAGTTTGTTTGTGAAAATAAGCGAGCAAGATAAAAAAAAACATTAAAATAAAATACAAGTTTAGCTTGTTGATTGAGTAAAGGTGAATTCCTGTTGAACATAGGGAGTTTCGACCCAGTCATAGTACCAGGAGATCACAGTGTATGGTCGGGGCTCGGTGTCAAGGGTTAGTTGTTTTTTGTTTTAGTTGCAGCTGACAAATGACTGACCTAATCTATTGGCTCTCGTGCCTTATTCAGGGGGTTCGTCATCTGAAAGCTCGGTGGAGATTATTCCGCTTCGCGGAGATCACTCTTTCGGGATTCCCTTAAAATGACTGGGAGTTGGTCCGACCCCACCGAGCCCTCCCTTTGTTTTCCGCACTGTTGATGCACCCTCCCTCTGCCCCTCCCCTCCCTCAACAGACCCAAGTGTTCCCAAAAGCTTTTATTCTTGCTCGTTTACTTCACCCTTCCCCTTCCCTCCCCCTCTGTCCTTCTCCTCTCTCTGCCTCTCCCTCCCCTCCTGCCTTGGTCAGAGGCAGCCCCCCTCCTCTCTCTCTCTCTCTCTCTCTGTCTTTCTCTCTCTCCCATCTCATCTTCTCCTCACACTGAGGTTGAGGCAGTAGAAGCGGTTTCGGGAGAGTGATGGTGTTTCTGGAGACGCAGACTCGCACGCACGCTATTGTTTTTCTTCCCGTAGTGGAAAAGAGCTCGCTCCCTCCCCCCCCCCCAAGTGCCAGGAGACTGTCCGCTTTCCCCCCCACACCTTTCCCTGCTCTCCCCTCTCTCCTCTCCCTCTGTCGCTCACTCCCGGCTCCGGCTTCCTTTGCCGCTCTCTGGTTGGCTGCCCCCTCTCTCTCTCCCCCCCCCCCTCTCTTTCCCCTCGCTCGCGGAGCGCTGGAGTGCGTTGACACGAGGATAGCTGCTGCCGGGGAGGCTGGTTCACCACCAGCACCAGGAATACTGACAACCAAGTTGTTGTTTTGGCTGCCGGTGGACGTCGATCCCTCCGAGGAGAACTTGAGCGACTGGTGTGGAGCTCAGGACTCTGGGAGTGTCTCTGGATCCAGAACTGACACGAGGAGACTGGAGAGAAGCGGAGAGAAGGAGCCAGAGAGAGAGAGAGAGAGAGAGCGAGACTGTGACAGATGAAAACAGTCTCTGAAAGGAAGGCACTGAGAAACTGATTCAACTGTTAGCTTTGATTTCTTTTGTATAAAAAAATATATATAATAGAAAAGAAAGCAGATAAAAGCCACAGCGTTGGAACGCAGTGTGCTGACCAAGACTTTGTGGATCTATTTCCCCCCATCAGGGGTAGAGGAGAAAGGAGAACAAACCCAGGCTGTTCATAATCCCCCTGGAAGCGCCTTTCTCTTTGCCTCTTTCGGAGCAGGTTTGGTGTTCCTCCCCCGAGCGTGGTTGTCATCTGTGGAGTGTCACCCAGCGAGTGCTTCTTTGCCGGGGCAACAGAGCTGGGGAGGGAGCCGGTGTGTGCTGGAGGGCTTCAGGACCAAGACTGATCTTTTTTAACTGTTGTTGTTCTACTGTCCCTCCCAACTTTCCGCCCCCTCTCTACACCTCCTGACCTGCTTTCCCTGGGACTTCTGGACAGCTCGCTGGGAGCTTTGGGGAGGAGGAGGAGGAGGAGGAGGGGTGAGGGAGCTTCACCCTGAGGAGGGGACACGGGCTGGAGGACAAGGAAGGAAAAAGGAAGAGCCGTCACGCTCCTCAGAGCATATGGTTTAGCGAGAGGCAGCCAGCTGCTCACTAGCCACCCTGCTAATTACGCTAACGCCTCTACCAGTCCGTCGGGGTGAAGGGGGGCAGGTCCGTGTCCAGGCTGAGGGCACGTGCTCTGGCTCGGTCTACAAGCCGACTGGGGCTCTGGACAAAACACCACAGCAGCCAAGTGGATACAAAGACTCGGTTGTTTATTTTTCGTTGTATTTTTTTTCAATTTCCCTTTTCTTTCTCCCTCGGAGCGTTTCGTTCAGAAGGCACAGAGGGCTGATGAATGTGCGTACAGAGAGGCAGAGCCGGTGCTAGACACACGCCGTCCCAGCGTCCGCTCTCACAGTAAGCTCAGGAGGATGAGCGGACCTCACATCGCAGGGGAGACTTCCTGACACAACGCTGGTGTGTGTGCTCTGGAGCTGACCTGGCTGAGGGAGCGAGGAAGAGGAGGAGGAGAAGAGGAACCCTGAGGACCCGCGCCAACAAAGAGGATCTGTACCGTCTGTGGAATTACTGTCAACTTCGAAAAAACTGTTGTTGTTCTTTTTTACGTGTTTTTTTTCTTATTTTTATAACCTTGGCTTGCTAAAAAAGCTGGGATCGAGACACGCATTCACACTCGTACACACGACAACAACAACTCACCTACACACCATTTCCCGACCCCTAATCACTGATTCACTCGCGAGCACACTTTTCCGTCTGTAAGTACACTTACTTCTAGCACGATCGCACAAATACACACCAAAGTACTTTTCTGGGTCCCGGAGTGGAGGAGAATGGAGGTGGGAGTGGCCAGGTGGGGGCCAGTAGAAGACAACCCCAGACCCTCTTGTCCTCCATCCCAAATGGATGTTATTAACCACCAAAATGTGTTGCCTGGATACGGCTGAAAGCTTCTGCCTGCGAGCTTCTGAAAAGAACAGTGACGAGGTCCCTACAGTGGAACACAGTGGGATTCCAAGTTGAAACGGCCTGTTATTACAAGTCCCATCTTCTTCTCTTGGCTTTCTCTCCGCAGTTTTTTTTCTTCCTGAGGGGTCCTTAGTTTTGGGGGTGACCCTCCCCACATCTGTCCGTCATGGTGGAGGGGGGCCGAGCGCTGGAGTGGGGCATGGCAGCTTCCACTCCCCCACCCCGCCCCCAGAGAGAGACAGGATGTACCAGCACAAGGTGTCAGTGGTGGTTCGTTACTTCATGATCCCCTGTAACATCTGTCTGATCCTGCTGGCTACCTCCACTCTGGGCTTTGCTGTGCTGCTCTTCCTCAACAACTGTACGTTCACTCTCACACACACACACACACACACACACACACGTACGCACACGTGCAGGCGCTCACCTAGACTTTCTGAAGTTGGTAACTTTGTTTTCTCTTGGCAGTGAGTGTGTGTGGGCGTTTGGTTTCCGTGTGTTTGTGGGTAGGCAGATTGTGTGTGTGTGTGTGTGTGTGTTTGTGGGTAGGCAGATTGTGTGTGTGTGTGTGTTTGTGGGTAGGCAGATTGTGGGTGTGTGTGTGTGTGTTTGTGGGTAGGCAGATTGTAGGTGTGTGTGTGTTTGTGGGTAGGCAGATTGTGGGTGTGTGTGTGTTTGTGGATAAGCAGATTGTGTGTGTGTGTGTGTGTGTTTGTGGGTAGGCAGATTGTGGGTGTGTGTGTGTTAAAGGCCCCAGCCTCATGCGATCTTAAAGGCCCCAGCCTCATGCGATCTTAAAGGCCCCAGCCTCATGCGATCTTAAAGGCCCCAGCCTCATGCGATCTTAAAGGCCCCAGCCTCATGCGATCTTAAAGGCCCCAGCCTCATGCGATCTTAAAGGCCCCAGCCTCATGCGATCTTAAAGGCCCCAGCCTCATGCGATCTTAAAGGCCCCAGCCTCATGCGATCTTAAAGGCCCCAGCCTCATGCGATCTTAAAGGCCCCAGCCTCATGCGATCTTAAAGGCCCCAGCCTCGTGCCATCTTAAAGGCCAGCATGCTGGAGGACAGGCAGCATGGGTCCAGACCTCCTCTCGGGGGCTCTGTCAGTTTGTTATCTCGCTCCCCCCCTAAAGCTTTGGCATTTACTTTGAACTGGGAAAATAAAAAACCCCAGATTAAATGCCGTTGGACCTGGTCCAGCTTTGAGAGTGTCCCCCCTCTTGGAGAGGGTTTATTGGGCTGATGGGCACCACATGCTGGCCGCTCCATCCCTGGTTCTCACCTGAGCCCCCCTCACCTCGCAGGGCCTGTGGGCAGTGACACACGGTTGATGTGGCATTTCACAGCTGCTGTGGAGGTCAGACGCTCAAAAGGAGGATCTTTAAAAAGTTGCTGGGAACTGGATGTACTTTTTTGGGGGGTCGTCAGAGTGACATAGTTCCAGTTGAATCTGAAACTTAGTTTGAGTGTTGAGATCTATCATGGGACTTGACACGTTCA
>CM059320.1:15215544-15228044 GCA_030340685.1 Protosalanx chinensis | reverse complement strand
CATTATGCGACATTCACACACACACACACACACACAGACGGGGAGATGGAAGGGAGATATGAATATGGGACTTTATCTTCCTGCCCTTTCATTATGAAAAAAGGATGAAATCATTTGTCAAGGCTGTCTGTTCGTACTCTGTACTTGCTGTCGTGTTTTCCAAAAACACCATATGGGATATGAGTGTGTGTGTGTGTGTGTGTGTGTGTTTGACTGTGTGTGAGGCAGAGGGGAAAGGCTATGTAGGTGTATGCATTAGCCATGCATCTGTGTGTGTGCGCGTTTGTGTGTGTACATTCTGTGTTTGCGTGTGCATCCTCTCTCTAGTCAGTGACTGAGAGATCCAGAGACAGTTAGACCGAGACTCAGTGATAAAGATGGAGAGAGGAGGAGAGAGAGAGAGAGGGAAGGAGAAGGTGTGCTATATCCATGCCCTGCTTTGGTTATGCATGTTGTTTTTCAAATCCCGGGGATGGAAATCTGTTACTGTCATGATTGACTCAGAAACTGGCTCAGTGGACACTTCATCATTCACCTCAACTCAAACGCTGTCTCTCTCTCCCTCCGTCTTCCCTCTCTTCCCTCCCTACCTCCCCCCCCTCTGATTCTCGTTCCCACAAGCCCTGCTGTTGACAAGCAATGTTAAGTGATCCTAAATTTAAACTGCGCTGTAGCACCTTAGTGAGGGAGCGGAGCAGGAATCCTGAGATCCTCCTCCAGATTCGGGTGATTGGGGTGCTCCTGAGTGAACGCCAGCAGGAGACGTGTTGGCAGGGGGAGTCATGTGACGTGTCTTATCCTCCTCATTATCCACAGCCGCGCTTACAGAAAAAGTGTTTGTGTGTGTGTATGTGAGTGTGTGCTACGCAGTATGTGTGTGCGTGTCTGTGTGTGAGTGTTTGGTATGTGTGTGTGTTAACGGTGTTCGCAAATCGAGCTGTTCTGATGACAGGGGTTCTGCTTTGTAGAGCAGAGTTCAAGTGCAGATACTGTTACCCTCCTGAGGGTCAGGTCCTGGCCTGGTGTTTAACTCTGGGCCTGGTGTTTAACTCTGGGTCTGGTGTTTAACTCTGGGCCTGTTGTTTAACTCTGGGCCTGGTGTTTAACTCTGGGACTGGTGTTTAACTCTGGTCCTGTTGTTTAACTCTGGGCCTGGTGTTTAACTCTGGGCCTGATGTTTAACTCTGGGCCTGGTGTTTAACTCTGGGACTAGTGTTTAACTCTGGGTCTGGTGTTTAACTCTGGGTCTGGTGTTTAACTCTGGTCTGGTGTTTAACTCTGGTCTGGTGTTTAACTCTGGGCCTGTTGTTTAACTCTGGGCCTGGTGTTTAACTCTGGGACTGGTGTTTAACTCTGGGTCTGGTGTTTAACTCTGGTCTGGTGTTTAACTCTGGGTCTGGTGTTTAACTCTGGGCCTGTTGTTTAACTCTGGGCCTGGTGTTTAACTCTGGGACTGGTGTTTAACTCTGGTCCTGTTGTTTAACTCTGGGCCTGGTGTTTAACTCTGGGCCTGATGTTTAACTCTGGGCCTAGTGTTTAACTCTGGTCTGGTGTTTAACTCTGGTCTGATGTTTAACTCTGGGTCTTGTGTTTAACTCTGGGTCTGATGTTTAACTCTGGGTCTGGTGTTTAACTCTGGGTCTGGTGTTTAACTCTGGGTCTGGTGTTTAACTCTGGGTCTGATGTTTAACTCTGGGTCTTGTGTTTAACTCTGGGTCTTGTGTTTAACTCTGGGTCTTGTGTTTAACTCTGGGTCTGGTGTTTAACTCTGGGTCTGGTGTTTAACTCTGGGTCTGATGTTTAACTCTGGGTCTTGTGTTTAACTCTGGGTCTTGTGTTTAACTCTGGGTCTTGTGTTTAACTCTGGGTCTTGTGTTTAACTCTGGGTCTGGTGTTTAACTCTGGGTCTGATGTTTAACTCTGGTGTTGGGTCTGGTGGCGCTGATGTTCGGGTGAGAGGGAAGAGAACATGTTCTACGACCTTCTCTGATGGAGTGTGTCACCGTGTAGCGAGGCTGGTTGTTTGGTGTTCCACTCACGCCGGCTAAATGAGGCTCATTATTTTCCGTGGCCTCAGGCGACGGGCCTCAGCACATCACAGAATGGCTTTCGCTCTGGAGTCATGGAGCATTCACCCTGTGTTTCCTTCCCACAGACTACCATGCACTTTACGTAACGCCTCGGCTAACCAACGAGCTCTCGATAGCTTGATGATGTCATGTATTAACGGGACGAGATCAATAAGTGGTTTCTTTACAATTTGCCTCGAAAGGATCCGTCGACAATTTACTGACTGACAATATGCAAACGAACGACAGCTGTACATACATATTTAGACCTTCTTATACACAAATTACCCATGATTTCAAAGGTGTGTGTTTTTCAGATAAAGACAATTAGATGCCAATTCCTTGTTTAAATTTTGGTGATGAAATGTATTAGCGTTGATTAGCTTCTCGGTATCTCTGTGTAGCTCATGAGCTATATTATTAAGCCTTCTAGATAAACCAAGAAAGAGAGAGACAAGGGAGTAAGAGAAAGAGAGAGTGCTTCTCTCTCCGTTTTCTGAAGAAACTCAATTACCAGGGCCTCACCCCCTGGGAACTACCTGAATCATCCTCTAAACTAAAACCCATTTCTTTCTCTTTTTTTTATCTCCTCCAGACAAGCCTGTTCACTTCACGCCAGCCCAGCCTCCTGACGGTAAGTCCAGTGAGAGTTCTCCTTCTGTCTGCCATGTTTCAGCTCCCTCCATGAACCACACGAGGGGTCTTCTCTGTCTTTGAAGTGGGAAACACTTCTTGGTTGGCCTGGCATGGCTGACCTGTGTGTTCAGATCTGCACTTTGATGTGAAGGTCTTTGATGGCTTGATTTGTCAGCTTCAGTTCAGTTTTATTCAGGTCAGAGACGTGCATTTAATGCTAGCTGTCCTATTGCTAGCTGTCCAATGGAAGGAGTTGCCTTCTCACTAGCTGTCCAATAGCTGAAGTTGTTCTATCCCTACTTGTCCAATAGCAGAATTTGTTATATCCCTACTTATCCAATAGCAGAAGCTGTTCTATCCCTACTTGTCCAATGGCAGAAGTTCTCTCATCCCTTCTTACCTGTCCAGTGGCAAAACAGACCACCCTGCAGCTGAATGTTGCCAGATGCGGGTTAGTCCCTCTTCATCTCCAGGTGTATCATTGCTGCCATATGATCCCTCGCTCTCTCAGATATGAATCCCCTCACCCAGTCCTGTTTCTGTGCAGTCATTAATTAAACAGCAATGATTTATCGGTGAAAGGCGGATCTCCTCACTGTCTAATTGGACGGAAACAGCTGTTTTCTGGCTGCAGCGGGAATATTTATCAAAGCAACAGGAAGAGCTGTATTTACACCAGCTCTTCTTCTCTTCTGCTGACTAAGCATCAAGCTAGGGGGACTCCTGCTAACGCTGCGGGGGGGGGGGGGCACACCTTCCAAGGGGGGGCGGAGCCACGCCTTCCAAGTGTGAGGGGCCACCAAGCTAAAAGTTCAGGAAGTCAGGAAAACAACGCAGGTGTAACGGTGTGAGCCTGACTGCCGATACTGCGTCCCCCCAAAAAACAGCTCCTTGCTTCTCTCTGAATCCGTCACGGTATTTGCTCAATCGCTCGTCTCGCTCTTTGAATTCATATATTTTGTATTTTCTTTTTTTATAAATGGTTGTTTGTGAGGAAAGACGACGTGCAGGTTTACAAAGGCTCTCTGATGAACGTGACACGCCAGTGTCTGTCGTCAGTGTGGAACGAAGGCTCGCGGTCTGCGGAGCGGCATAATTGAGCTTGATTGGAGCATCTCTCAACCTCACCTCAACACCTCCAGACGGAAAAAGGCGTTTGAGATTCACGCTCGCGTTTCCCACCTCGAGTGAGGCACTGGAGGCTCAATCACGAGCCACGCAGTCCTGCAGCGGGTGTTTTACCTGCTTAATGACAAACTCGATTGCTTTGACAAAAGATCCTCGCTTTCAGAGGGAAGCAAGGTCTCAATTGGGGTTTGTTTAACCAAAAATGAAGAAAAAAAAATGTGGAGAGCAGGCAGACAGAGAAGACGACGTCTCCCTCTGCGTCTTCACACCTGAAGTGTTGCATATCGACCGCCACCCTCATATCCTGTGGATGAACGTCCAGCCTGTCTGACGGGCGCAGTTTGATTCTGCACTCTTCAACCAATCAGAACCTGTGCCCGACCTTAATTACATTTCCAATAGTTGTCCTCCTACCCCCCACTCCCCCACCCCCCTCCCCCCCCCCCAGCGTATTTGGAAGGTTTTTTTACGTGGCGAGTGAACAGAGAGCGAGACGAAGTAATCTGCAATCTTCAGTCCCAGTCTGCCTTGCGGGGGGATGGGGGAGACGGGGGGGGAGGGGGGGGGGGGGACGACCGGGGGGACGCAGTTTCTCTGGGTCATTTAGCACCAGCGAGATTAGTGGCCCAATTAGAGATGGCCCAAATACAGCTAGCCTCCCTCCTTTGAGGGCGGCCTGGGGGAGGTGGGGGAGGGAACGAGACGATCTTGTGGGGGGGGGCTTCAGCGGTGCTTTTCGTCAAGGAGAGTTTCTGAGAAACAAGGGCATTCCACTGAAATTGTCCTTTGCCGCAAGGACGTTTGGCTGCGCGTTTATTAATTACAGCAAAAATTACAGACTCTAATTTAGAAAAACGTCTGTTTTTGAACTTTTACTTCTCCCTCCCCCTCTCCACCCCCCCCCCCCCCCCCCCCCCCACACACACACACACACACACACCCCTTCTTACTCCCCCCCTCCTTCCTGGAGATTAAAGGACTATTTGTAGACATTTTTGATCAAGTTCCCCTGAAGTTCCTGTGTCATTACATCACGAATGCACACGCTAGCGTTGGATTTAAAGGGCGGGCCGCTAACAATTAGCCGCCAAATCCCAGCCAATAAACGAATGCTAATCACCATCCTGAGAAGTGACAAAGTCACAAAGCGGTCTTTAATTAGTCTCCCTCTAAAAAGCTCATTCCACATCAGGGCCTGCCATCCTCAGATAATGAAGACGCTTGTTATGACTGTTCCAGTCACCCGGAGACAGGCACACAGATGCTAGTGGCTCACAGCATGGCAACGGGTTCAAGACGACCAGCGGAGAGACGGCCAACGCAAGCTGCGTTCGACGAATGCAATTCTGCACTGTTTTCAGCGTGCTTAAGCAAGTGTCGGACAAATAAGTACTTTAGACTAATCAGCAACACAATTGTACTTTTACCAGGATGTATGGAATATGTTGAATTACTGCTCAGAACAACATCACTCTCCTGTATGGCTGCTGAGACACAAATATGCTAATATGCTAATATGCCAAATATGATACCAGAGTTGAATTGGTGGGTCATCTTTCTCAGTAGCTGCTGTCTCACACACACACCTCTGCCTGTGGTAATGAACACGCCAGCTTGAATCCTTCAATTTGGCGTTTGTCACAGGGGAATGTCCCCCCTGGAGATTTCTATACGCCAGCAGCCATAAATAGACGTTGAATTGAAAAGTGATTCAATCTAGGACTGAGGGAGGGGGAGCCTGTGGGCTCACTTACTGTCTCTGAACACTTCTTCTGAACACTTCCTCCGCGCAAACACGCACCAAACTTTCTCCGGGCTTTGAAAGATTGCATACAGTTAGACTACCCCCCCTCCTCCCCCCCCACCACCACCCTCTCTCTCGCTTTCTGTGAAGACAAACTGACACTCAGAATGTCTGTAATTTATTCAACTGAAACGCCTTCCTGTGTTTCTGACATAACTCTTCACTCGGAGGGGCAAAAATTAATTATGACTAGAGCCTATCTTAATTAAATCTTTTCGTGTCGTAGATTTCACACAAAAGAGGCATAATATCGACCTCATCTTTTTGGTGGTGGTGGTGGGGAGGGGGGGAGGGGGGACTCAGAATGGCTTGTATCAAGATATCAAAGGTACTTTGTAAACTTGTCTTCTAGATTAGCATTTGTCAGTTGTCAGTTTTTCCTATTAAGAAGAGGCTTAGGCAACTGCAGTCTTCTGCCTGAAAAGACTTTAAACTTGTGTTTATTTTTTGGGGCTATTTTTTGACACTATCAGGGCAAAGTTTGATGCCCTCCAAAAGTATGCAGGATATGTCGACATGCAAAACTGTACTCTCTACCTCATCCCCAGGAGCAAACTCCCTGTCGAGTTCTGTAGACTCAGCATGTGCTTACTCAAATGTCCGCATACTCACATCATACACACACACACACACACATCACACACATCAAACAGTCTGAAGGGTAGAGTTTTTCTGGAGAACTAGAGAAACAAATCACTGCATTTTGACGTTCCTACGTGAAGCATCCATGTTCCTGATGAGACTCTTCTCAGAGTGGCTGAGTTCAAGTGTGTGGAGCTCAAGTGTTCAGGTGTTCAGTTGTGAGGTGTTTCAGATGTGAGGTGTTCAGTTGTGAGGTGTTTCAGATGTGAGGTGTTCAGTTGTGAGGTGTTTCAGATGTGAGGTGTTCAGTTGTGAGGTGTTTCAGATGTGAGGTGTTTCAGATGTGAGGTGTTTCAGATGTGAGGTGTTCAGTTGTGAGGTGTTCAGTTGTGAGGTGTTCAGTTGTGAGGTGTTTCAGATGTTGAGGTGTTCAGTTGTGAGGTGTTTCAGATGTGAGGTGTTCAGTTGTGAGGTGTTTCAGATGTGAGGTGTTCAGTTGTGAGGTGTTCAGTTGTGAGGTGTTTCAGATGTGAGGTGTTCAGTTGTGAGGTGTTCAGTTGTGAGGTGTTTCAGATGTGAGGTGTTCAGTTGTGCGGTGTTCAGTTGTGAGGTGTTTCAGATGTGAGGTGTTCAGTTGTGAGGTGTTCAGTTGTGAGGTGTTTCAGATGTGAGGTGTCAGTTGTGAGGTGTTCAGTTGTGAGGTGTTCAGTTGTGCGGTGTTCAGTTGTGAGGTGTTCAGTTGTGAGGTGTTTCAGATGTGAGGTGTTCAGTTGTGCGGTGTTCAGTTGTGAGGTGTTTCAGATGTGAGGTGTTCAGTTGTGCGGTGTTCAGTTGTGAGGTGTTTCAGATGTGAGGTGTTCAGTTGTGCGGTGTTCAGTTGTGAGGTGTTCAGGTGTTCAAGTGTGAGGTTTCAGCAGGGAGGTGCTCAGTAGTTCAGGTGTGAGGAGCTCAGCTGTTCAGCAGGGAGGTGCTCAGGTGAGAGCAGCCCCTCATCAGTCTGAGCCCCCCACCCTGACCTGAGGTCAGGAACTGAAATCTGAAGGATCGCAGCTCCAGATACATCTGGCCACTTTCATGGACGTGCTGCTGTTTTAGGTTCCACTGTTGAATCTACTGCTGTAATGATCTTTCAGCCAGTGTTGAAGACCCACTGTTGATGCAGTTACTTTACCTTGGAAGATAATATCAGAGGAACCACATATGTAACTGGCATCGTTAAGTCATCATGGCTACGTTCTGGCTAGGTTATCATGGCTAGGTTATCATGGCTAGGTTATCATGGTTAGGTTATCATGGTTAGGTTATCATGGTTAGGACATCATGGCTAGGTTATCATGGTTAGGTTATCATGGTTAGGTTATCATGGTTAGGTTATCATGGTTAGGTTATAATGGTTAGGTTATCATGGTTAGGTCATCATGGTTAGGTTATCATGGCTAGGTTATCATGGTTAGGTTATCCGGGTAAGGTCATCAAGACTAGGTAATCATGGCTAGGTAATCATGGCTAGGTTATCATGGTTAGGTCATCATGGCTAGGTTAATCATGGCTAGGTTATCATGGTTAGGTTATCCGGGTAAGGTCATCAAGACTAGGTAATCATGGCTAGGTAATCATGGTTAGGTCATCATGGGTAGGTCATCATGGCTAGGTTATCATGGCTAGGTTATCATTGCTAGGAAATCAGGGTTAGGTCATCATGGCTAGGTTATCATGGTTAGGTTATCATGGCTAGGTAATCATGGCTAGGTAATCATGGCTAGGAAATCAGGGTTAGGTCATCATGGCTAGATTTTCATGGTTAGGTTATCATGGTTAGGTTATCATGGTTAGGTCATCATGGTTAGGTTATCATGGTAAGGTCATCATGGCTAGGTTATATGGGTAAGGTCATCCTGGCTAGGTAATCATGGTCGGTCATGTTGGCTAGGTTATCATGGCTAGGTTATCATGGTTAGGTCATCTATTATAGTATTCTTCCTAATTAATTGCAGACTTCCACCTAATTAATGAACGATTTTCTACCAATTAATTAACCGTCCTTTCATTGGACCTGGTACAGCTCCCAGTGGTCTAATAGCAAGGCCAGTGGTTTCTGTCACACAGAGCCACCCCCTCCCCCCCCTCTCCCCCTCTCCTCTTTCTCATCCCTATTAATGTGTGAAACAACTAATGTGTCTGTAAATGAGCTGCCTGTGATTGGTGGGAGCAGCTGAGGGCCAGTGAATCAGCGTGTCATTCATTCACTCCCATTAGCATGGTGAGTTATTTCATTAAAATGTCTCAATTGTTAAACTTAAGCTGTGAAAGTGACGTGCCACCAGGTTTAGCTCATTTAATTGTCAGGCGCCATGTCGAAAAAATCACATGCGTCATGGAAACGCCTCCCTCCCTCTGCGTTTGAACGTGTTATTTTAGAGAAGGATTAAAACTCACCTATTTAATGGCACTTAGGAATAGTATGTGACTTCACATAATCTAATGTGCTTTAGAACAATCTGTTGGTCCCCATATGGTGACTTTCCAGCGTTGTTTGTTGTATCTCTTGCTTTATGTTCACAATTGTTGTGTTATGCATTTATAGTTCTTCCCTTGGCACTTATTGGTTCTCATGATGTATGATTCACGATCTAAAAAACCCACTGTGTTCGGGGGTCTATCACGTTGCTATGCTCAATGACTGATGCTCTTTGTAAAAGCTCTCTCTTGTAAGTCGCTTTGGATAAAAGCGTCTGCTAAATGAATACATGTAAATGTAAATGTCATTTTAGAGTCTCATTCTTCGGCCAGAGTCACTCTGGGTTTTTCTCCATATGGAACTTAATGATGCCTGTTACTTCTCCTCTCTGGAGGATCCTCCTCACTATTGTAACGGCCATGTTGAATGAAAGGTCGTGTTTTTCTTCCGAGATTTTGGAATTGGTTTGTGAGAAGTTACCCTGCTGTTGTCACTCTGTGCAGTGTTTATCCTGAGTCCAAATTTACAGCTGAAGGACACACACACACACACACACAAACACACACAGATATATCCCCCCCACACAGACACACACACAAAAACACACACACAATTACACACACACCCACCCACACACACACACCAACACACAGATATACCCCACACACACACACACAAACACACACTAACACACCCACACACTCACAAACACAGATTTACCCCCCCACCCACACACACACATACTCACAAACACAGATATACCCCCCCCCCCCCCCACCCACACACACACACACACCTTGCCAGCATGATTGTCCCTGACTGTGTGTATTCTTCTAAATCGTTGTGTGTTTTCATGTGGAGGTCTGGCAGCCATGTTGTCTCCTGGTTCTCCTCAGTGTGTTGTTGATGGACCGGACAAACACCTGGAATGCAGGAAACTGTAAATCTGTCCTCTAACTCCCAGGTGCAGAGAGCCAGGCCTCTGGGGGGTGATGAGAGGGGGCTGGGTGGTGATGGAAGGGGGGACTGGGAGGGACCCCAGGGGGAGAACGTTTATGTTTCCTAGGTGAAGCAGAACGGTCAGGGTTCCCTGCACAGACAGCGATTTCCTACGTGCTTAAGTTAATCACAATCACTTGTCTAGTATATTATCCCACCGTGTGTGTGTGTGTGTATATCACCCAGGCCTCTGTTTCGAGTACAGTAGGTGCTACTGTGTGGGTCAGTGTGTTTGTGAGGTGTGTGTGTGTGTGTGTACATCACCCAGGCCTCTGTTTCGAGTACAGTAGGTGCTACTGTGTGGGTCAGTGTGTTTGTGAGGTGTGTGTGTGTGTGTACATCACCCAGGCCTCTGTTTCGAGTACAGTAGGTGCTACTGTGTGGGTCAGTGTGTTTGTGAGGTGTGTGTGTGTGTGTACATCACCCAGGCCTCTGTTTTTGAGTACAGTAGGTGCTACTGTGTGGGTCAGTGTGTTTGTGAGGTGTGTGTGTGGTTTGTTGAAGGCATGTTGGGCATGTCACCATGTGGTGGATGCGGTGGTCAAATGTCCAGTCAGTTGTCCAGCTCCTGTTAAACAGGCAGACAGCAGCTCAGTCTGGTCACATTAGCGTTAGCCTTGTCATGTTAGCCCTGCTGTTCCTGTCTGGACCTCAGGGGAAGCTAAGTGACAGAGTGACAAGATGGACACGCTACGCTACACTGCACCACACACACGCCACACACAGACACACACAGACACACACGCCACACACAGACACACACAGACACACACGCCACACACAGACACACACAGGTACGTACGTACGGTACACACAGATTAAACACACCTCGGAATACTCCCCCACACACACACACACACACACACACACACACGCACGTACGGTAAACACACACACACGTCTTTAGTAATCACAGTGGTATCAAGCCGGCACCCCGCTGACTCCATTATCTCCCCCTCCAGGCCCTGAGCCTGCGTCGTTTAGGGCTGCACACCTTCCACCCCCCACCCAGGGCCTCCCAGGCCGCCCAGGCCCCCCCCAGCCCCCCCCCCCCAGCCTGAGCCTGCAAGCAGCTCCTCCTCTCAGCAGAACACCAGCACTGAGACACCCTTCGTGCTCGCACTGTTTGTCCTCCGCCGTTTAATGAGTTCCACGGTGCCAAAAGGCTTCCTAACAGAAGGAAGTAGAGGAGACGTAGAGAGAGAGAGGGAGAGAGAGAGAGATGGAGAGAGAGAGAGAGAGAGAGAGAGAGAGAGATGGAGAAAGAGAGGGTGTTGTGAGGGACATAACCGATCAGAGTGGGAGGGGGGTGTTATTTGGGTCTATAGTCGTCTAGTTGTTGTTCTCTTTCTCTCTCTCTCTCTCTCTCTCTCTTTTTCTCTCTGTCTCTCTCTCTCTTTCTCTCTCTCTCTCTCTCCTCTCTCTCTCTTCTCTCTGTCTCTCTCTCTTGCTGTCCCTTTCTCTCTCTCTTTCTCTCTCTCTTTCTCTCTCTCTCTCTGTCTCTGTCTCTCTGTCTCTCTCTCTCTGTCTCTCCTCTCTCGCTGTCCCTTTCTCTCTCTCTTTCTCTCTCTCTCTCTCTGTCTCTCTGTCTCTCTCTCTCCCTGTCTCTCTCTCTCTTTCTCGCTGTCTCTTGCTCTTTCTCTCTCTCTCTCTCTCTCTGTCTCTCTTTCTTGCTGTCTCTCGCTCTCATCCCGCTCTCTTAATGATATACCTTGGAGTGTCTTGCTGAAAGGGATCCAATGGAGGCTGTTTTGTATGCTGGCTCATCATGCGGCTCGTGAGAACCTGCCGTACAGCACATTAGCATAATGACAGCGGAGCGCAGACGCCAAGCGGAAGAGGACAGGCGGGCAGCTGGAGGAGAATTCTAACACTCCTTTTTATGTGGCAGAATGTTTATTTAAAGCCCTCCATCCCAAGTTAAGAGTGTGTGTAAGTGATGTGTGTGCAGAGGCTCGGCTTGCCATAGAGCGCGCAAAGGGTGTGTGCACAGTGTGTGTGTGTAGAACACAGTGGGCAGTGTGTGTGTGTGTGTGTGTAGAACACAGTGGGCAGTGTGTGTGTGTGTGTGTAGAATGTGTGTGTGTGTGTGTCGAATGCAGTGAGTGAGTGTGTGTGTGTGTGAGGTGTGTGTGTAGAACACAGCGGGCAGTGTGTGTGTGTAGAATGTGTGTGTGTGATGTGTGTGTGTAGAATGAGTGAGTGTGTGTGTGTGTGAGGTGTGTGTGTAGAACACAGTGGGCAGTGTGTGTGTGTAGAATGTGTGGTGTGTGTGTACTGCGGTACAGATCCAGGTGTTGGGGTGTTTTTCAGCAGAAGGTGACAGTCTGTCCTGTAGTCTGTGATGAGCTGAACACACACACTCGTACATGCACACACACACACATACTTACACACACACACACACTTACACACACTCGCACACACAGTGTAGCGTGACAGTCTAACTGAGTTTGTCTCAGTTCATCGCTTTCCAATGTTTTAAAGATGACACGTGTACACACACACACCACACACACACCACACACACACCACACACACACCACACACACACCACACACACCACACCACACCCAATGTTTCATGTGAGTGAGCTCAACTTGTGTACATTTCGTGTACAGTAAATCAGATGCGCACACACACACACACACACACACCCACGCACCCACATACCCCCCCACACACCCACACACCCCACACACACCCACACACCCCCCACAGACCCATACACACTGCCACAGTAGGATGGGTAAAAACAAGGGCTCCAGTGTGATGGGGCTCCCAGCTCCTCTCCACATGTGAACTACATTAACCATGAGGAATC
>CM059320.1:15151772-15215044 GCA_030340685.1 Protosalanx chinensis | reverse complement strand
AAAGTATCTAGACAGGTGAGTAGGTAGATAGGGAGACAGGTAAATCGGTTAGTAAGTAGACAGACAGGCAGACAGGTAAGAAGGTAGACAGGTAAGAAGGTAGACAGGTTAGTAAGTAGACAGCCAGGCAGACAGGTAAGTAGCTAGGCAGGTAAGAAGGTAGACAGGTTAGTAAGTAGACAGACAGGCAGACAGGTAAGAAGGTAGACAGGTTAGTAAGTAGACAGACAGGCAGACAGTGACCAAGGTAAGAAGGCAGGCAGCTAGGCAGGTGGAAAAGCAGACAGACAGGTAGACACACAGACAGACAGACAGACACACAGACAGACAGACTGACAGGTAAACAGGAAGGCAGACAGGGAGGCAGCCAGACAGGCAGGATTCAGCAGACTGTAATTAGGGACCAGATGAGGGAGGATAGAGAGGAGGGGGGGGGGGGGGGGGGGGGGGGTCAGGGGGGACACAGCTGTTCCAGCACGCCTGGAGCAATTACTTTTTTGAAGGAGGGGGAAGGGGGGGGGGGGGGGGGGGGGGGGGTGGGGGGTGATTGCGTGCCAAAACACCCAACAGGCATTCACAACACCGGGGTAGGAAAGGAGGAGGGTGGTGGGGCCTCTGAGTTGAGAGATGAGGTGACAATGAGGCTGGCTCTTTATGATCCGAGTCAACCAAGGGTCTGTTTACTCAAGGCTCAATGTGTCGCACATTCAGCCCAAGTCTAGTCTAGTTGACTCCTGATAAATGCCATGTCTTAACAGTGTCCTGAATGTGTGTGTGTGTGTGTGTGTGTCTGGTGCAGGTTACAGAGTGCATGTCAACACAAAGTCCATGCCAAATCCCTCTACAAACATGTGCAGACAAATCGATGAATGTAATTGTTCAAATGTGCACCTTCCTTTTCCCCTGACCAAAGTGCTGTACATCCTGACTATTGGCAAGGCAGCTGGAAGCATTGTTAGACCCGAGAGCACGGCCATGTTGTGTCTACAAAGCTCAGATCGATTCCTCTGAGGTTTCCAGAGACGAAGCAGATCCCTTCCAGAAAAGATCCGCTGGGTTCCCCCGGAGCTCGCGTCTCCACGTAGCCTGGAGAACAAGGGTCTGAACCAGGAGAGTCTAAGCTGGAGGATTAGCATCCGCATCCGGACGACACAAGTGAGCTCATGTTCACATCGAAGCTTTCAGCCGTCCGCTTCATCTGCTTCTCGTTCAGCCCTGCTGGACTGAGTGACGGCCCCCCCCCCCCTCCCCCTGCCCCCCACCCCCCCCCCCCCCCCCCCCCCCCCCCCCCCCCCCACCCCACAAAAAAGGCGAAAGTCACCTTTTCTTTTCAGAGAGTGCTTTAGGCCACACCTGGTCTTACATTTACATTTATATTTATTTCATTTAGCAGACGCTTTTATCCAAAGCGACTTACATTAAGTACAGGGACATTCTCCCTGAGGCAAGTAGGGTGAAGTGCCTTGCCCAAGGACACAAAGTCACATAGCCACAGCCGGGGCTCGATCTCACAACCTTCCGTTCATGAAGCCAACGCCTTAACCATTGAGCCATCTGACCCCCTACTGAGCCATCTGACCCCCCTGGTCTTCATCTCCAATTTAAGGGAGGGAGGGAGGGAGGGTGGGGGAGGGGAACAACAGCTCCGTCTACGACTCCCGAGAGTGTGAGCGGAGGGGTTTGGTAGCGGCGTGTTGGAAGGGGGCCTGCGTCAGGTTTGGGCACCCTGCTGGTTCCCACAGCCTGGACAGGTCTCTCTCTCTGGAGACCGTGAGCTCATAGGGCTCGCTGGCTCGGCTCTCGGCCAATCAGGAAATCGGTGGCTTGACCAGACCTGAGCGTGTTGATAACCATAAAGAGGGCTCTGTATTCAGACCCAGGGCTGAGCAGCGCTGGTGACTTACGGTCCTGGACAGTTTCATAACGTTCCCAAACAGAGGAAGTGGCACATTGTTAAAGAACGGTTGAAGGGTTTTATTCATTTCAGAACGAGACTGAGAAAAAAAAGAAGAAAAAAAAGAGAGACTAAATCCATTTTTATATATATATTCGTGAGGCCGTTGATTCATTCCTTTTAGGCCTTTTATTAAACTGGGTGCTGAAGCAATATGGAGTCGTTTTCCACAGAGAAAAGGTTTAAAAAGTGTCAAACTTTTAAAACTTTCTTAATGTCTGAAGCCAAGGCGCCAGAAGCACTGAAGCCAGACAAATAAAAATAGAGTATGAACATGCAATATGTCTACGCTGTTTCCAAGTGGACAAAAAAACACCTTGACTGAAAATCTGTCAATCAAGAGATCTCCAGTCTCTAAAACACCCAGACAGCCTCCTGTGTGGGCGGAGCTCCACTTGGTGATGTCACTCACCTGCTGGGCCAATGAGAAGAGGTCTTGATGCAGGGCCAGGACAGCTCTGTAGAAGGCCCCGTCATGGGTGTCCCTGGGGATCATGCAGGTGTACTCCTCCATGCTGTCCCAGTGACCTGGAGGAACACACACACACACACACATAGATACACACACACACACACACACACACAGACACACACACAGACACACACAGACACACACACAGACAGCTTAGCTACTGTGACAGTGTACCCACAGTGTGAGGGGGTGGTGGTGGTGTGACAGTGTACCCACAGTGTGAGGGGTTGGTGTGACAGTGTACCCACAGTGTGAGGGGGTGGTGTGACAGTGTACCCACAGTGTGAGGGGGTGGTGTGACAGTGTACCCACAGTGTGAGGGGGTGGTGTGACAGTGTACCCACAGTGTGAGGGGGTGGTGTGACAGTGTACCCACAGTGTGAGGGGGTGGTGTGACAGTGTACCCACAGTGTGAGGGGGTGGTGTGACAGTGTACCCACAGTGTGAGGGGGTGGTGTGACAGTGTACCCACAGTGTGAGGGGGTGGTGTGACAGTGTACCCACAGTGTGAGGGGGTGGTGTGACAGTGTACCCACAGTGTGAGGGGTTGGTGTGACAGTGTACCCACAGTGTGAGGGGGTGGTGCTGGTGCTCTCTTACCCAGTCCCCAGGCTGCGGCAGCAGCCATGCGGGCCATCTTAGCCTGGGTGTCCTCAGTGACCAGGGTCCACTCCTCACAGCACTGCTGGTGCAGCTGGCCCCTGGACAAGAAGAAGCAGAAGAAATTCCCCAACTGTCAGGTCAGGATAATTCATGAAGGCTAGAAAAACAAAAGATCCCAGTCACCACTGCCGTGCGTGCCTCTGGTAGTCTAAGCTGATGGGGAGAGCACAGCGGAGGTTCCACCAACTCTCAAGCCCACAGCACATCCTTCAAACTGCTGGAATTCCACTGAAATAATACTCCGCCGATACAGTGAGGCTGAAGGCCTCTTCCAGAGGCACGATGGCCCCCTGCTCGGTTCACCTGTGGTAACCTCGCAGTATGGTAAAAGGATCTGAGGTGGAGCCGAGCGGTCCGGAGTCTGGGAGTCTGCGGCTGGATCTCTTCAGGAACTGAGAGCTGTCTGAGGTGGAATTTCAGTAGGTGTGTGTCGCTTAACAGGTGGTGCAGGGATGTCATGTG
This sequence comes from Protosalanx chinensis, assembly GCA_030340685.1. Lineage (NCBI taxonomy): Eukaryota > Metazoa > Chordata > Actinopteri > Osmeriformes > Salangidae > Protosalanx > Protosalanx chinensis. Next base: position 15,211,493 of record CM059320.1, on the reverse strand, counting down.
TGATCTTTGTTTGGTACGAGCGGTTCGTAAAATATTACATAATAAAAATTATTATTATTATATTTACTTTATTAAATGAAGTTTGCTTCCATTTTGAGCTGGGCTAGCTTATGGGGCTATGAATCTTGTGATGAATAAAGATCCACGTTCAGAGTTAACCAGAACTGCATTGTCATAAGACATCCAGACACAGCCACTAACACATCCGCATGTAAGATCCTTCAGTTACAGTTGAGGCTTGTGTGTTCTTAACAAAACACATTCTGTATCTTTAGACCAAACAGCTTCTGCCAAAACACTGGAACACTTTACTACTTTGGGTGATTATTCAGTGACTAAACGGAACAAAATGCACCATTTCTGCGAGTAAATACATATTCTCCTGAGAGCACAAGCCTTAACAAATAAGATAATTATAATGTCCTGTCCTGTCCACCCACCGACCCACCTCCCACACACACCCACACCCACACCCACACACCCACACACACACACACACACACACACACACACACACACACACCCACACACACACACCCACACACACACACTCACCCACACACACACACACACACACACTCATGTTTCCGTTCAGGAGATATACAACTATGCCCTAACACAGCCGGTTCTGCATGCTACACACGTGTGTGTTTATCGTCAGGAAGCATGACTCTGAGCGTTGCACAACTCTGACTCCTCGATTCCCAAAACCTTCTGGGGGGAACAGAGCGATCCACCTGCTCCAAGGCAGACAGGAGAGGAGGAAGAGAAGAGAGTTCTTGGCATGAAGTCCATTCGAAGATTCATCTGTTTCCTGGAGCACAGAACCCATTCACTGTCCTGGACTGACTGTACCTGGAACCATTCAACCATATTCTCTCTTTACAGGAAATCATTTTAATATCTCTCTCTTTCTCTCGCTTGCCCCCCCCCCTTCTCTCTTTTCCACTTTTACCATCTCTCTCTCTCGCATTCTCTCATTCCCTCCCTCACTTTTATTGTAATATTTACCATCCACCCCTCTCTCTTTTTATCTCTCTCTCAGATCCAGCCATCTTAAGTGAGCTTGAATCAGCAGCAGGCTGCTGGTGTGCAGTGTTCCAGTCCAGGGTGCTGAGGGCAGGGCAGGGCAGGGCAGGGCAGCAGCTAGCTCTGCTTCTCTCTCTGGGCCCTCCTCCTCCTCCGTCACACTCAGGAGGTCGAACTGCTTTAGGCAGGAGAGCTGTGACCCCAGAGCACAGCGGGATTGAGCCAAAAACATCCAGGCCCAAAAAATGAAAATGAGGCCCTGACAACTTGGATATGATCAAAACAATGTTTTAAAGCCATATATTGTTACGTTTGGCCAATATTACCAAAGCGTTTTTGGATAAAAGCGTCTGCTAAATGAATAAATGCTAAACGCGTAGAATACTTCGACCTTGATGAGCAACTTGAAAGAGAAATGTGATTCTTTCGCTCGGCCCACTTTCAAAAAGATTATATTTGAATGTAGGAATTCATACAAGGTATCAAATGTTTATATGTACGAATGCATACATTTGAATGTCAAATGTATTTGAATCCAACTTTATGGAAATCCAACTATATTCGAATCCAGCTACTCAAACTATATTTCAATCTTTTTTATTTTTAATCAAACTATATTTGAATCTTTTTTTTATCCAACTATATTTTAATCCAGCTATATTTAACTCAAACTATATTTGAATCTAATTTGATTGAAATCCAACCATGGGCGTCGTTAGCCCTGTTTTAGGGGGGCTGAAGCCCCCCCTAAATGTTATTCAGCCCCCCTAAATTATTATCGGGCCGCCGAAGAAACACGATAATGAATAACAATATTTTATTTCGAAAAATTACTGGAAGCTCTCGGTTAAATGTCGGTCACTTGAGCGTGAAAAATGTAACCCACAAGTTCGAAAAACGAATCAAAAACGGATGTCTTTGGGAATCGCTGGCTAGCTCGCATCGGACTACAGTGCGACTAAACCCCGTCCCCGTCCCCGTCGACAGAAAATGCCAGGGGCTAAAACCCCCCTTTCTTTCAATCCTAGAAACGTCCCTGAATCCAACTATATTTGAATCCAGCTACATTTAACTCAAACTATATTTGAATCAAATTTTATTTAAATCCAACTATATTCGAATCCAGATATATTTAAGTCAAACTATATTTGAATCTCATTTTATTGAAATCAAACTGTATTTGAATGCAACTTTTATTTTGAAATCCCTCTGTGTTTGTGCAGTGTGTCGTGGCTCACCATTCTCCCAGGGCCTCCAGGCAGCGCATGCGGCCCAGGATGAGCTCCGGGTCCTCGTCCTTGTTCATGTCTATCTTCTTGTCGTACGCCACCAGGGCATCTTCCCACTCGTGGAGCTTCTCGTACCAGGTGGCTTGGATTTCCTGTCAGACGAGAGCGTGACCAGAAAGATATGAGGTGATGACTGGTCCATGTTTACACACACCAGGTGTACCGGATATATCTGCTCAATGAATCAATGTACATGGATATAGAGTGTGGGTTTGTAGCACAATGGTTCATCAATCCAGCACAAGCAACATGACTCCAATGAGCCATGCTTGTACTTGTTATTGTATGTATATATCAGTCACTGTTCTGCCACTGAAACAGACTGAAATGGAACAGGACAGTATTTCTCCTGTCACAGACGTCTCATCATACTGTGACCCGTCACATGACTTCCTGAGTCACACCACTTCCTGAGTCACATGACTCCCTGAGTCACATGACTTCTTGAGTGATACGACTTCCTGGATCACATGACTTCCTGAATCACATGACTTCCTGAGTCACATGACTTCCTGAGTCACATGGCTTCCTGAATCCTTTGACTTCCTGAGTCACATGACTTCCTGAGTGATACAACTTCCTGAGTCACATGACTTCCTGAGTCACACCACTTCCTGAGTCACATGACTTCTTGAGTGATACGACTTCCTGGATCACATGACTTCCTGAATCACATGACTTCCTGAGTCACATGACTTCCTGAGTCACATGACTTCCTGAATCCTTTGACTTCCTGAGTCACATGACTTCCTGAGTGATACAACTTCCTGAGTCACATGACTTCCTGAGTCACACCACTTCCTGAGTCACATGACTTCTTGAGTGATACGACTTCCTGGATCACATGACTTCCTGAATCACATGACTTCCTGAGTCACATGACTTCCTGAGTCACATGACTTCCTGAATCCTTTGACTTCCTGAGTCACATGACTTCCTGAGTCACACCACTTCCTGAGTCACACCACTTCCTGAGTCACATGACTTCCTGAGCCCCCCGCTGCGTGCTGACGTCTTGTCAGTGACCTGAGGAAGTGCTTCCCGGAGCTGAGGAGACCTTCAGCGACCTGGCGATGAGCCTGACTGGCAGGGCAGAACCAAACACTGGCCCTCCCTGTGTAACAGTCTGTCTGCTCGTTCTGGCAGTAAAACCCTCAGCCTGTTTACCTCATAAACAAGGGTGCTGTTACTGCTCCCTGAGGTGCCTTTAACCCCGCACTGCAGCTTTAATAAAGGGAACATAATAACAGCTTACAAAGACGGAAGGTGAGGCATTCCCCCCCCCCCCACCTGCGACACAGTCTGGGGTCTAACAACCGGACACTCGGCTTAAAGTAGCCACTTAATAAAACACGAGTGGCGCGTACTGTCGAGTGATCCGTTTGGGTCGTTTCTACAACAGGACGCTCTCGTCCCTGCCTTGTTTTCCAACCATCGCCGCTGGTCATGTGCATCGAGGCTTCTCGGCTCCTTTAATATCTTTCCCCGTTTCGAGTTTTCAAAGTCCGTCCTGAGCTGAGCTGGTGTTCCTTCGCGAGCTGTGCTTACCTTTTAAGCCAGTGACAACTCTGGTAAACATGAACAGGATCGCAGGCTCGTGTGATTATGGGACCTGAAGCAGGGAGACTATCGGCTCCAACGGGAAGTGCTTTTCTGGAGGGTTACGTAATGGATGCGGAGAGCTGAGGATGGGCTTCCTGTAGGTCTGGTCTTTTAGGTTTGGACCAGATCCCTCTAGACAGAGAGAGACTCGGAGAAGAGAGGGTCGAAGAGCTTGAAGTGTTTCAAATATGCTGCTAAATCTGTTGCAAACGAAAATGGATGAATGATCCAAGAATGTTTGATTCTGAATGTTTTATTAACGTTTTTTGTTCATAATTTTTTTTAATATGCCACCTGAGAATTGAAGGTGCAACAAGTTCAAAACGTGCCATATTTTGCACCCTTGATCTGCCATGTCAGAAGTCCCTGAGGAACATGACTAAACACCATCCAGTGAGTGATATAGCGGCTCTGAGCAGCTGTCACAGTAAGATACACATTACTGAGAGCGAGTTTCTTATGGAGCTTGAACTGTGTAGCTTTGGAACATAATGTCCCCAGTTACACTGATCACAGAATAAAGAGACGCCCCCCCAAAAAACCCATAGCAAGTTCAGGTGAAACAACTCGGGCTTTCCACATGGGGGGGAGGGAGGGCGGCATCGTGTGGCCCAGACAGGAGCTCGTCCTCTGGGTCACAGGATGAGGCGGACACCCCTGACGGCCCCGCCGGATCCAAACGCATCAGAGAAGAAATCGATGGCGGAGGAGGAAGACACACTCACCAGCTCCCCGAAGTGTTTCATGGCGTACTCCAGCACGCCGGACGCTGCCTCAGGCTGCTGCAGTTTGTTATTGATGCTGCAACAGACAAGGAGGGAAACACGCTTTAGACAGTTTTCATTCGCGGGCGGTGGCGGGGGGGGGGGGGGGGGGGGGGGGAAGCAACAACACAAAGAAAGCTCTCAGGAGGCGCTTGGAGCGTTGTCAAGGTGACGGATGGCAGCTGAGATCATATATATACACGCGCGCGCACGCACGCAACCAGAGCTGATGAAATGAAGACCAGGATTCAGGCAGTGTTGTCGCCACATGACCGATGGGTCTGAAGCAGCTACTTGCCGACGGCCCAGGGAGAGTATGTAGGAGGTGCTGAACATGGAGCTCACATGCTAACACCACGGGCTGCGCTGCTCTCTCAGGGTGATATATAACCCAGTTGATACACAAGCCTGGTTTCTATGGTCATTACTGTCAGGGATGAAGGAACACACGACCCCCATGTGAAAGTCCTCGCCAAGGCCTTCGGGGCGTTAAAACGAAACGCTTCCTCGTCTAACGAAGGTGCGTATTCCGAAAGGTAATTGCGCTGGGGTAGCGCATCGACACGTGACACATTAAGGAGATGGATGATGCGTTTCCACACACAAACTGACACACACACACACACATCTGGAAGCATTCATTCGAAACGCCAGAAGTCAGTAGTATTTCCTAGACTGCTAAAGCCTCGCTCGTCCACCGCCGTTACATCTGTTAAAATGTAGCTGGACAGAAGATAGAAGGCAGTTGGGGGGGGAGACAGCGGGGGAGGGGGCTGATGGGGGAACTGAGACTGTATGTGTCAGGGTCCCTGGATGACACGGAGCCACAGGCCAGACGGGATGAGATGACAGACACTGCAAGACGTCACCTCACTGCTGCTTTTCTTACCATTTAAACAGTGCAGGATATCCACCATACAAGCATCCTATTCGCTACGAATCTCATCCAAAGTGACCATGACTTCTACCGTATGAAGCCTCTCTTTAAAACAGCGATACTGCCAAGGGTGCTGTCAAGGAGCTGTTTCTGCTAAGAGGCTATCTGAGCAGTAACTAATGTTGATAATCCAAATGTGAACTAGCCACGCGCTGCCTGACTGTGCCATCCAATCACGCGCTGCCTGACTGTGCCATCCAATCACGCGCTGCCTGACTGTGCCATCCAATCACGCGCTGCCTGACTGTGCCATCCAATCACGCGCTGCCTGACTGTGCCATCCAATCACGCGCTGCCTGACTGTGCCATCCAATCACGCGCTGCCTGACTGTGCCATCCAATCACGCGCTGCCTGACTGTGCCATCCAATCACGCGCTGCCTGACTGTGCCATCCAATCACGCGCTGCCTGACTGTGCCATCCAATCACGCGCTGCCTGACTGTGCCATCCAATCACGCGCTGCCTGACTGTGCCATCCAATCACGCGCTGCCTGACTGTGCCATCCAATCACGCGCTGCCTGACTGTGCCATCCAATCAGGCGCTGCCTGACTGTGCCATCCAATCACGCGCTGCCTGACTGTGCCATCCAATCACGCGCTGCCTGACTGTGCCATCCAATCACGCGCTGCCTGACTGTGCCATCCAATCACGCGCTGCCTGACTGTGCCATCCAATCACGCGCTGCCTGACTGTGCCATCCAATCACAATCCCCCCCCCCCATTCAAATGAATGGGACAATGCGTCCAAACCTTTGACTTTGGTAGTGTGTATAAATATAAGTCCTGTACGGACCCTTCAACCGGTACTATCCTCTTTAATACAGTCCATATGATGTTCTAACATCAGGGTTTAATGCTGTAGTAACCTTAGGGCTGTATAGACAGAGGAGCAAGCAGTGTCCCTTTGGTACTGAGGCCTGGGAAGCCAGAATGAAAACACATGAGGAGAATCTAAAGGGACGGAGAGGGAGCCGTTGCGTAATAGTGGAGGCGAGCTCAACTCACCAAGTGTGGTTGTCTGTGTGTGTGTGCGTGCGTGTGTGCGCGTGTGTGTGTCATACTGGGACGGGAGTACTTTACTTTCACGAGGTTTTAATTACGTTTTATTTGATTGCGAAATGTTATTTTCAGGCGTGAAATAAATGTTGAACACGTACTCGCACCATCTTGTTTACGACTGATGTTATAGCAGGATCCCTTCCCTCGAGGGGGGGGCTTTTGTTTTTGATCCCCGAAAAAAAACGAAACCGGTTGAAAACAATCTGCGAATGCCTGGTAGGACGAACCTCCAAGGGTAAAGAAAGCACCAACCCCTCGCAGCGTCCAGACACACCAAGCAGGCTCACACTAAAGCCACATGTGGAGGTGGGAGATGACGACCTGGAACAAGTAACAGTTCTCTCTCTCCCATGGACTCTGGGGACTTTACTGTCCCCCCCCCCCCCCCACACTGCGCCTGCATCTGGCCTCCAAAACCTCTAAACACATCCAGATGACCAGAGGCACCAACGTTAACACCGAGGCCTCCATCGGCACGCTGCTAACCAGCCGGGCCACCGTGTACCCCGGCACCCCCGCAGCCGGAGTCAAGGCTGGGCACGCACCCGCTGCTGCGTCTGCACCCATGCAGAATGACCTCAGTCACTAGGGAAGTGACTCTGGAAAATGTGAGCGCTAAAGTTATATTACCTGTAACGTAGTACTGAATGACTGCATGTACCCCAGTAAAGAATGGACAAAACAAGCCGTTGTCGCTCCTCTATAAACACAACAACTTCACAACAACCACGGACTATGGTAAGGTTTGCATACGTCGATATTTACCGAGTTTACCGAACTTTAAGCAACTTCGAAATACGTCAACGCGGAAGAATGTTCTACAGTATTGACCATAACGTGTGGATACACAGGAGAAATATGCTTTTTCACCATGTGGAATATTGCTGAAATCTTTTTACTTGAGCTCATAAACCATCACGGGTACAACAATTCACACAATCTACTAAATATGTTTGGTTTCAGCGTGCTTTCGTGACGCATTTCAACAGGTTAGGTTCAAAGGTTTACTGGTGACCGGGGAGCTGGAGTGAAATCCCTCCGTTTCCTCTAAACCGTCAGAGTCCTAACCCGAGCACGCATTTCAACAAGTCCCCGTAGCAGAGTAGACACACTGAATATGCTTTAAGGCTTTCATTCGGAGCTGACTGCGTGCTTACTTTTACTAGCCTCTTCTTTAGATAAACACAAATTCTCCACTCTTTGGTCGTCCATCATGTCGGGTGGGTGGGTGGGGGGGGGGGGGGAGTATTAAAACAGGTTTACCTAAACCTAATCGAAACCCTCCAGTAAGATGGCGCTTCTGACAAAGGACGCCATTATTCATTTATCAACTGTAATACTGTGCACGCCATTAAGACAGCGGACTGCTAACAAACCAGGACATTCGCAGATCCAGTGTTGCTTTTACGTTCAGACGTTTAGCAGACGCTAAACAGCAAGTACAAGGACATTCCCCCCCTGAGGGAATCGAACTCGCAACCTTCCGATCACGAGCCTGACTCCTTAACCGCTGGGCCACCTGGCTGCCCTTTTTTGGGGATCTTGCTTTGACAGGATGACACAACCAAGTAAAGACTCACAGAACCCCCCCCCCCCCCCCCCCCCCCCTCACGCAATCACCCTGTCTCCGCTATGCATTTGAGTGTCTTGGCTCTCTGTTCAGTGACACTGAATAAGATCCTCCAGGAGAAGCTCACTTCCCCCCCCCCACAGAGCGTAACACATGTGAGAGAGAGAGAGAGAGGGAAAATAGTGTCTCACTGCTGAACCTAATCTAATCTAATCAGGACAGCATCCTCCAAATCCTCGACGATTTCTCGTCCTTCAGCCCGGCCAAGCGATGACTCAGACGCCGACTCTGTTCCTCAACGGTTGAACAAAGTTGTTTCTTAAAGTGGTCGGTAGCAGATTTTCACAGACGGACCGCAATATTGTTTTTGCTGGTAAACGACTCGAGGAAAGTATGAATCGAGACCAAACACACACACTCAAAAAAAGGCATTTGCTTTCATTTAGGTTCACCCGCATTCATCCAAGATGTGTCTTTCCTCTGCACGGATTACATAATCTCAGTGGAAGCTGTCCGGGCCATTTAGATGAGTCAATTCATCACTTGAACCAGGTTCGCTGACAGAGCTGTGCCCTGGACTTTCCCCTTAAAAGAAGACCCAAAAAGCAAAATGGAAAATACCAGAGGGCTATCAACACCTCCTGCCTGGGTTCAGACAGTCCCACATGCAGGACACACCTGACCCCAGAAGAGCTGCATGTGAGGGGAAAAATACTGAGGTGGCCGTTCAAATAAAAAAAGACTTCAAGCACCAGCAGCAGCCCCCCCCGGTCTGGTCCATGTGCCAGGGAGACTAAACAAAAACAGGCATACGCGTTGCAGCTTTCCAGGGTGGGCTGCTGGGAGTTGTGGTCCGCAGGGGCGATGCGTGCGGCTCCAGCCCAGCGATGGACTCTGTCTGACTCTGTCTAATTGCCTTTTAATTTGGCGTTCGTGGAGGATTACTCAGGGAAATGTTGGGAGGAGAGGGAGAGGAGGAAGAGGGAGGAGAGGAGCGAGGGTTGCCTTTGTGAGAATGATCTCAGAATAAGCAATGATTCAGTATCGCTGGACGTAACCAGACGCCATGTAGAAACCGACTATGTATTCCTGAATGATGTTGTTGCTGTAATTGATTGGATTGTCTGTAAATGGTAGCAGGTTACCCTGAGCCCTCTGACAGAGCAGGAAAAAGAGCACAGAAGGAGAAAGGACAACGGGTGTTTGACAAAACTCTGGTCTTGTTGCCAGACGGAGTCCATTATTCGCGAGGCGGCCAGATTGCAATCAATGACGGTTGAGGAGAGGAGCCAGAATGAGCTGAAGCCTCCAGTACCGGGGATTTTCTTCCATTGCAACACTTGTTTCCCCTGAAGACGACATGGGGGGAACTGGGCAGAGCGGACAGCTCGCAGCTCGCTTCCAAAGTAAAACTCAGTGTGACACCCCCCCCCTCGACTGAACAACACAGAGTGAGGCCTTTGAACGAGCAGAGCTCCTTATGCTGCAAACATATTGCTCGATATGGAGTTAGACAGACAGCAAACGCAGTTAAAACGTAACAACACAGTGCAAATTGTTCTTAAGTGAGGCTACACTCTCTACGCTGACCGAGCGCAACGAGACCAGGGGGGCGTCCGATCCAGGTCCTCCGGGTCCTGAACTACATGTTCTCCTGCTCCTGCACACTTGATTCTAACGAATGGGTCGTTATCAAGCTCTGTGGAAGCCTCGTAATGACCCTTCGTTAGAATCAGTTGTGCTGGAGCAGGGAAACAGCGAAAACCTTCAGGACAGCGGCCCTCGAGGACCAGGATTAGACACCCCAGAACTAGAGCGTCTTGATGGTTACTCATAAGTGGCCGTCATGGTTATATGAGAAGATAATAAAGTCCTTTATTTGTCCCCCCAGACGAGAAATTGCAGTCTACAACAGCAGCAGGGTACAGTACAGCACTCAAGAGTAACAGGTTGAAATATAAAAGAAAGAAAATACAGTAGAATACAAAATCAGAAGGTACACGGATGGTTTCTGCTGCTGGGAAACAGGACTGTCCGTGTCCAGTCAGTTCTCTTTTGGAAAACAATGTTGAAACGGCTCCACGCACGATTAACTCCAAACAAGGAGCTATTAATGAATGTGAGTGGGGCTTCCAAACACAGTCAGCTGGGTGCGTTTCCAACAATACATCGACCCTTTGTCTTTGCCCTTCACTTTTCCTCTCTTCGTAACCTCCAGAATGTGGAAGAAGAGAACTGACTGGTATGGAGTTCTCCACATTAGTGAGCTAAATGATAGAGAGCTGTGTATGATGGTTAGCCAAGACCAGTTTTGTTTTCCTGTTCCATCCATAAACCTCTGTACCAACATGCCCGTTTCAGATTAAGGCTATTAGAAAATGACTGACATAATTCGACCCAGAACGTTCTTGTTTTTTCAGCTGGGTATTCCACACGACCATGGCTGAGCTCTGAACAAAGACTGGAAATTATGTTTTTCTTTGGATTATGGAATGAAACAGAGAGAGAGAGGGAGAGAGATAGAGAGAGAGGCAGAGAGAGAGAGAGAGACAGAGAGAGAGGCACAGAGAGAGAGACCGAGAGAGAGAGAGATTGATCCAGAGAGAGACAGAGAGATTGATCGAGAGAGAAAGAGAGAGAGAGACAGAGAGAGAGAGACATAGAGAGAGAGAGAAAGAGAGAGAGATTGAACGAGAGGGAGAGACAGAAAGAGAGATTGATCGAGAGAAAGAGAGAGAGAGAGAAAGAGAGAGAGAGAGAGGTAACTATCTGGTGCCTCATAACTAAGGCTGTGTGTATTTGTACCTGACTGTTTGTCAATACTGACAAGCATAGAACTGTGAATTATTCACTATACTTCAATACAAGGTCAAGTATATAATTAACAGCATCATGTATTTGATTATTGAATAAATCAATATTATGAGAATATATACCAGGGAATGTTCTGGTATTGCTGGTCCCATAGCAACCTGTCAGACTTAGAAAAGACTGAATGTCAAATTTGACGAGTGATGTATCTAAGGTAATTTGACGAGTGATGTATCTAAGGTTACCGCAAAAACATGACATAACCGACCAGACGCGACCTGCAGATTTTCCCCGCTGCGTCTGCGACCGGTCAGAAGTTAGGGCGCCGAGTTGAAGGACCTCATCCTGACTTGTAGCGCACGTACAACACGGCATAAACCCTGTGATCCTGACACAACCTTGCAAGTTATACAGAGCGACCCCCCAACGCCGCCCCCTAAACCCCCCCGAATTCCAACTGTCAAACGCAGGCCTTGAGATCTAACTACCGAGCGCCCGGTCCCACGTCTCATGTGAGGAGCAGAGGTCACGCAGGTCAGCCGGGCCGTGTCCTTCTTCCGCCGCAGATGTTCCTGTCGTGGGTGGTTAACGACACTCGGTCAACCCTGACGCAGTTTGACTAGAGCATTGTTTCAGAGGGTTTCCCCCAAACCAGGGGGACCATTCCCGAAAATCCCTGTTTGTTTGGGTTTCATCACTCTGCAGACGCTCGTTATCAAAACAAGGCCATTGCGGAAAAAGAATACGTACGTGAAAAAAAGGTCAAATATTATAAAGGAATTCATCATTCTGTCACTCCCTTTTAACTGATGTTAGTCAGGGTTAGGGTCAAGATGTGAGATGGTGAATTGATTCCATCTTTGCTTACGCCACGCTGTTAAACACATTCGAGAGACCACCGCAGAATGTGTTTGGCAAGTCCTTCACCTCTGGGGTCAATAGGTCAAGGGAAGAAAGACCTTTAGAGTTACTGAGAGGATGACCTCATCAGAATGTTGCTGTTGCCATGCGGACGCAAACATGGGAACCATGGAACTACTGGTGAGCGACCCGTTCCATCCATATTGAATTAATTTAACGGTAGAATTAGCAATACGACATCTTTTTGGGGGGAATAATTACACTTTTAAGAACCGGCAGCTTTAGTTCTCAATAACAGACGCATGTTTTTGAACTTTTTCTTCGCAAACAATGGAGAGCCAACAGGTTGCCTCATTTCTACAACAAAGAGATTATATTTGATTAAACACAAAAAAAATTCAAAGCAACAAGTGCATTCCCTTTGTGTATTTTCAAAGTTATTAGTTACATTTCGCCTTTGATGTAAAATTATATAAACAATCCCCATTCGGAAATTCCATGGCTTAGGTCATTGAAAAGTCCTAAATGGGCTGCGTACAGGCAGTTATCTAACGACAGATGCCAGCTAAATCCAAGCGAGCGCATCCGGACGTGACAAGTTCACAGAAACCCTCAGTTCTACCAGAGAGAGGATCCCTCCGTGCCCACAGGGCTAGGGTGCGACCCTCTCGCTGTCACGCACAGTCTCTTTGAAGAACTGCCACACAGACGACCCACATCAGTCCAATAAGACAGCAGACGGCTCAGGGTGGATCAGGACCCAGGATCGGGACCCAGGATCGGGACCCAGGATCGGGACCCAGGATCGGGACCCAGGATCGGGACCCAGGATCGGGACCCAGGATCGGGACCCAGGATCAGGACCCAGGATCAGGACCCAGGATCTGTCCTCTCTCTCCCCACTGGCTCTCCTCCTCCTCTGTTCGGCTTCTGTTCCACAGTGACCATCCAGCCATAATCAACACCACCTGGTAGTTATGGCAGCCTCAGCCACCAGCCCAGCCGGTGGACCGCAGGGGCCTGATGTCTTCCGCTCAGACAGGTGGCGGGTTCCCTGGGGCCGGTACAAACTGTCTCCTCATTGGCTAATATGGAAGCCATCGAGGGCCAAGAGGTTGCAGGTTTCAACCAAGCCGTACTCTAGCTGATTTCTCCGAGTGAAGAAACTCGTCAGTGAAATCAGGTGGTGGGATGCTTGGTTGATGTGAAAACCTGCCCCCTCTTGGCCCTGGATGGCACATGTTTTGACATGTGGTGTAGGGTGAGGCCTTACCACAGAGGCCTGGGTTCGAATCCTGCCTGGGCCCTTGGCTCCCACGCCTTCCCCTCTCTCTCTCCCCCTGCCTAACCCGTTGCCAAACCCCTGCCGTAAAAAATGCCTCAGAAAACCTTTTCTTCATAAACTACCATGCTACATTAATTGAAATAATAAATACATTTCAATCTTTGACAGAGTCGCAGAGTCCTCGTGAAGATAAAAAAAAAAAAAAACTACTGTATAACGTTTGTTGGTATAGCCCACACCACACCGACGTAATTAGACGCAATAAACATAATTAGGTTACAAGCACTCAAAGTGCGGGACAATAAAATCAAGGCAGGCTGTAAAACATCCTGAAATGCGGCAGAAACCGAGTTAACTTCGTATGATATAATAATATACAAGAAGTGTGGCGATTAACAATGTGGCTCTGTCTAGCAAACCACAGGTAGGATGATTCTGATCTCTACCGAAAATAATAATATTAAATTAAATGTAAATAATAATCTGCAACATAGAAAATATTAAGAAAAGTTTAAAAAAGAGCTGCAAAAAATCTGTTCTTTTCTAACCCAAGTAAGTGGTTCAAGAGGATAAGGACCCACGGTGAGATATTGAATTCAGGTGTAACACGCTACGTTAATAAAGATGATATTGTTTTAGTTCTTTTCCAGAGAGGTAGCTGTGGAATTCTTTGGCTTCCACCGTGCCTCCTCCCTTCTCCTTAATTGAACCCATGAGCACCCTGACAGACTGACAGCTTGGCGCCTTCGCTCACTGAGCAACTCTGATTTCAAACGCTTCTACAAAGATCTCTTTTCAGAAAAGATGACTTGGCGGTGAGCAATTTCTGACAAGAAACACTTGAGCGCGGTGAGCTCTGTCGGAGCAGAGAGAAATGGGTACCAGGATCTGAGCGAGGGGGGGGGGGGCAAGCTCTAAATATGTTTTATAGTACATGAAAATCCCAGCAAAACAGAACTAAACACGTTTTCCACGGAGGCGTAAGGGGAGAGGGAGACACTTAAGGGTCTCTTGGTGTGCGTTAATTAGCTCCGACACCTCAGAAGTCAAAGAGAGCTCAGCGTTCTTCCCACAATGCACTGGGATACATGTTGAGATTGAAAAGGATGTGTCGGGCAGGAACAGCGTGAGTCTGGAGGCATAAAAGCAGCGTCCAGCTGGACCGAACGGCACCGAATGACAGAGTCCAGATCTGCAGAATAGCTGGGCCCCGGGGACACGAGACTGGGGAGAGAAATGGAACTAACACAGCAGACTCTGAGCAATGAGAAAATCCAGGAAAGCAAATTATCCCCGCGGATTTTTCCGAAGGAGACGATCACTCGTGACGTAAAAAAAAAAAAAAAAAAAATAATGGTTTAGTGACGAAGATGGATTCGATGTGGAAATGGACACGGTCGTCCCTCAGTCATTGGATGACTTTGAAAATGTCAGATACTCATGGACTTCATGGGTTCCTGTAAGTCTGGTTTCAGATCGAAAAAACACGTTTCTTGTGCTCGAGGCGAGACACATGGATAACATTTGGAAACTTTAGGCCATTCACGTGTTTGTTCTTTTCAGAAATGCAGAAGAAATCTGATCTAATTTGGAACTATAAAATAATTGAGATATTTACACGGTTAAATAAGAAAAGTGTATTCCTATCCCCACAGGGGTCTCAAACCCCAGGGGTCTTAACCTCAACGAAATCTTTGATTCTTTGATTAACCCATTTTCACACATTCTTCATCAAACTAAATCCAGTTGTCTTTGTAATAAAACAGATTGAATTGGTTATTTAAATCATTTGTTAAATCTTTCCGTGTGAAATCCTAACTAAAATGTCATCTGAATTGACCTCAACCACAGACGCCATGACCCAACAAAGAACTCCACATGCGACCGGGGGGAACTGCACAGCAGTGGTCAGTTCAAAGACCAATAAGTGACGTCCATCCTGAGCAGGAAACAGGCCCAGAGCATCCATACACACACACACATTCTTAAAGACAACGACACCCTGAAGCTATTCCGGCGTGACCTATACACACTTATAGTATTTACACAATCTTTTTAAGAAGAGATCGTTCGTTAGCGTGCCCAACCACATTTCCCGAAAACTCGAAAAGTTGATGGCGACCAGACGCCCCCAAATGGGTTTTCTTTCCGTGCTGCTCACTTCCCCAAAGCGAGGAGCGTTTTACAGAGGGAGGCGTGCCAACCACCAGCGGGGGAGGCATAATAAAGGGGTGTGACTGCTGGAAAAATAAGACAAGAGGGATGACTGGCAGGTTATGTAAGAAGGCGGCGAAAAATGGCGAAGAGTTTTATTTTGTTTTGAAGTGCTCTGAATTCCACAGAAAAAAACCTTGGGATATTTCTGAAAAAAACCTACATGTATCTAGAGTTTCACTGCATATACCGCAAGCTGAAAGGATTCTTCCTTATTGTTAGCTGAATATTTAATCCAATAATCTGCGGTACTAGGTTTTTTCTTCCCTTCCGATTTCCTTTTAATGTCTTGATTTTGGGAATCCCTGTAGTTTGAACGGTAAAAGGATCCAAATGAAAATGATCCATCGAACACGAGGAGGGTCTGGTCTCCTAATTCTAGGGTGGAGGTGCAGAAGGCTTGTAATTACATTCAGGACCAGACATTACCATGACAACGGCGTTTAGGCAAAATTCTCAACGTTCTTACAAGAGTAAGGGAAATATTAATGAGGTCTGCGTGGGAGTGAGAAATTATAATTTTTATGTATATATATATATATATATATATATTCTTTTTTTATACGGAAATGCAAAGTAAATGGCACGCATCTCTTTCGATGGACACAAAAAGCCGTAACAATGTTTTAGTGTTTCGTGCTGTTTCACAGGGGGAAACACAGTACAGTAGGTTCCTGTTTTAACTGTGTGGGCTTGTGGACTTACTGGTCTTGGCAGGGCAGTGTCATACATTAGAGAAACCCTATTACATGTTAGATAGATTGCCCAGTCTCAGTCAGCCTCTTGGGTGAATTCTTTCCGCTTAATATCCTTCGTGTGTATCAATGTACTCTGTGTGCGTTGAACTTGGGACTCTGGTGGGCGAGCGGTGAGGTAATCGGAAGATTGCTGGTTCGATTCCCAACCGTAGAAAAAAAATACAATTAAAATAAAACATTGCGTCTTCACCCTACTTGCTTCCGGGGGAATGTCCCTGTACTTGCTATAAGTCGCTCTGGATAAGAGCGCCTGCTAAATGACTACATGTAAATGTGGCTTGAAATATTCCCAAAGCCCTCTAGTCCCCTTCTTAATGATTTCTATACATTTCTTGGTTTTCAGTAAAAATTCATGCTATGTCAGACTCCATGCCACAACAAAAGGAAAACGGCGGCATCAATAACACCGTAAACCTGCGATTAAATAGCACTTACTCTGCGACTAAAGCTATTCCAATGTCAAGAGGCCGATGTTTCTTGAAAACCCATCCCCTTAAGGGCGTCACGCAATCTATCGTTAACTAAAACTGTTACCTTAATGTGTGAACTACGCCGGGAGATAATTGTACCATTACACACTTCCACTACGGCTTCCAGCTGTAAACGCACCGAAATGACCGGCGAAGGTGTGTCTGTCTGCGGCTGACATTCTGACAAAAGGAAGCCAGCCTGATCCAAAATGAAAAAGGTGAGGGTGTAGCTCAAACTAGGACTATAACGACAGGCTTAAGTGTTCCCCAGCAGGAGGGCAACCCTTGTTTTTGTGTTCCTCTACCCTTTGTTCGTCTGGGTGTGCAACAAAAATACAGTCTGTCCTTTGGACATTTGAAAAGCGCCTTGCGGAGAAAGTGGAGAACGCACAGGGGCAGACACAGGAAGAGTGAGAGAGAGAGGGAAAGTAAGAGGAGAGGTGAGGGGAGGGAGGGGAGGGCGGCAGGAGAAGGAGGGGTCAGGGTTGGGGTGGGGAAGGCCCTCCACCTAGAGTGTTTGAAGGGGGTCATTGGTAAGCACTCCCAGAACAAGAGGAGGGGCCACCCGTAAAGATATTTAAGATGCACGAGCACAGCAGTTCTTCACAGAGGAGACGGGGACAAGGACTGCACGACCGGTTGTCCTAGAAGAAGAAAAAAAGCTCCAGGTTCAACTTGTGAGGGCGTCTATTCTTAACTTCGAACCGAACCTGCTCGTTCTCGTCAACGTCTCCGGCAGAGAGAAAGAGTCAGCTGTTCGCCAGGACGACCGGTAGACCAGAAACCCAGACGCAGAACTTAGCCTGTCGCTTCAGATCTTCGTCCTCAGCATGAAGATGTCGGTGCGGATCACAGCTCTGAGCATCACCTTGCTCCTGATGCTGGTGGCGACGAGCGCTCAGAGTCCCAGGAAGAGGCTGGCTCCCCCGAAGGTCCCCAAGGCTCAGTGCTGCGACGAGGTGCGTTCCCTCAAGGTGCAGGTGGCCAACCTGACCAGCCTGCTGGAGGAGATGAGCCGCAAGCAGGAGGGCGACTTGATGAACGTGGTGAGGCAGATGATGGAGCTGGATAAGCAGAACCGGCAGCAGGAAGCCCGCGTCACAGAAGCCGAGAGCAAGTACTCGGAGATCAACAACCGGGTCGAGATCATGCAGCTGCAGGCTGCACAGTCCGTCACCCAGACCTCCTCAGGTAAGGACCGAGTGTGTGTGTGTTGGGATGTTCCAGGGTTTTACTCAAGAGGGAGATGTACATTGTATGTAACTGGAATTTGGCAACTAAGTTCACGCTACACAAGAGATGTTAGACATTGAATTGTTCAGCTACCTTTTCTTATGACTGCCGGCCAAACAAACAAAAAGAGAAACAGTTGTCTCAAAGGCAAATGCAAGGAATTTGGTCCGCTTCACATGATAGTCTGTTCAGCTTTGAACCGCATGACCTCCCCCCCCCCCTCTCTCTCTCTTCTCTGATTGGGCCTCCCTCCCTTGTCTGGTCCTCAGCTGCTGTCAGACACTCAGCCCAGGTGTGAAAACGATATCCATGACTGACATCACACACAGCCCTAAATATGCATGGCAGACACTGGGGTGAAAGACATGGGAAATGTGTTGGGACTCAACCTATCCCTCCATCCTTACTTATGGTGACTACTTCTGTCAGTCTTACTGCCTGAAAACTATTAAACGAAACCTGTGTTTTTTTGCTTTACCAGGCATTATCAGTAATCTGGATGCCCTGAAGATTGTGGTACTTAAATCAAATGTACTATCATTTTTTTTTTTATAGTTCCACATTCTGTCTAGCTGTGGAATGTAAATTACTCTGCATTCCAAATCCTCATGACACTCATGACATTCCTTTCATTGTACAGGATACTATTCCTATATTTGAAGACGTAAAAAACTATAATCAACCTGGCACGCTCTGAATCCACCAGACAGCTGCTATTAGCTGATGATCATGTAGATTATACTGGCTAAAACATCTCTGGGCTCCTGCAGGACTCACAACCTGTAATTCAGACACATGGTGTCAGACTGCCACTAAAGAGCACTTCCATCGCTGCTAAATCGCCCCTGTCAGTCATTAGACCTTCAGCAAACCATTAATCAGCTTCACCACCGTGGAGAGATTTAACCGGGCATTTCTCAGTAGAATTATTTCAATACCCCAATTAGCTGTGCTACTTTTATGCCATTGGCAACGGGAACACAGAGAGTCTTTTTATACAGTCTCTGCAAATTACAGAGACTTTGCAGATTGTGGGAAAGCAGAACAGGAAGACAAGCAAAGATTAAAGTAGCGGTTTCCAGCACAGACAAAAAATACACAAAAATCTAAGGACAGTCTTTTTTCTTCGTATATATATATATATATACACACACCAGATCAATTTCTCCCCAGCGATCCCTGAGAAATACTAATGGCATTGCCATGCCAAGATGAGAACAATGGAGGAAACTATGCTAGAATCTGGACCATGCTGCGAATAATTTCCTTCTGTAGAGAATTCTTGGTGAAAGACATTCCCTCTCTCTCTCTCCCCCACCCCCTCACCCGCCCTGCCAGACGTTTATCCCCAAGATACCATTTACAGGCCATTAGTATTTTTCAAACCAGCCCCGTAAAACAGCATCTGTTTTTTCCATGACTGACGAGACCTTTTCTTTTGCTAGATGCCATCTACGACTGTGCGAGTCTGTACAGCAGGAACTACAAGATCTCCGGGGAGTACAAACTGCCTGCAGATGACTTCCTGGGTACTCCTGAGATTGATGTAAGTAATACCTTCAGAACTGTAGAAGAAGAAGAGAGTACAACTGAGCCAGACGCTGAAACCTCTTGATCACGATTGCGGAGACCCAGAGGATGACGACACCATGTGGTTCATGTGAAGATGTTAAACGTTCCTGGTTGGTTTCCTAGGTGTTCTGTGACATGGAGAGCCATGGAGGAGGCTGGACGCTCATCCAGAGGCGCAAGGTCGGCCTGACTTCCTTCAACCGCGACTGGAAGCAGTACAAGTCCGGCTTCGGAACCATCCGGGGAGACTTCTGGCTGGGCAACGACCACATCTTTCGTCTGACCAGGCAGCCCAGTGTTCTCAGGATAGAGATGGAGGTACGAGGGGGGGAGGGGGCGTCTGATAACCAAAAAAAGCCTTCCAGGCAAGGCCCCAGCTACAGGGAGGGGGGGGGGGGGGAGCACTTTGTTTTACTTGCTTGTCTTAGGCCTTACTAAAAGATAAAGGACCCAAACCAGTAAAAAAATAAAAAAACTTGAAAGTAGTTTAGTATATAAAATCCTCAATCTACAGTGATGACAGATTGAGGATTCCTGAAGATCATCCCTATAAATTCCGCAACCATAAACATTTCAGAAAGGTTCCGTATTCTCCGTTGCATCGTATACCCATCCGATACGTCGCTACAAACAGCTGAATCTTGTGCTGTGGTGTCGTTGCTGCAGGACTGGGAGGGCCAAACCCGCTATGCAGAGTACGGACACTTCACTGTGAGTAACGAGCTCAACAGCTACAAGCTCTTCCTCGCCAACTACAGCGGAAACGCTGGAGACTCCCTACGTTATCACAACAACACCAACTTCAGCACCAAGAACAAGGACAACGACAAGTGTGTCGACGACTGCGCTGCACTACGCAAAGGTACAGCCTCAACCGCTAAGGGACTAAATCCCGATGCTAAAATGGCAAAGGTTCATGAAAATTGAAAAACGAAACAATATTTCATAGACCACACTTAACGGAACAATTGTAACTTTTTTTGCTGTTGTGGTCTTTCTTCAAACAGGAGGTTACTGGTATAACTGTTGTACCGACTCCAACCTGAATGGAGTGTTCTATCGCTATGGCGATCACACCAAGAGCACAGATGGGATCACTTGGTACGGCTGGCACGGGCCCAACTACTCCATGAAGAGGGTGGAGATGAAGATTCGGCCACAGAACTTTCACCCTTGAAGGCTTTCAAGACTTCAAACTCTAACTGAAATGCATGCTGGCTGAGAGATGCGACTCTCCTTTAACGAGGAGAAACAATAAGTGTGTTACTTCTGGATCATTTCTGAGGGTTGAATGTGTCATGATTTGATTGTAAATTGTAGTTAATTTCATATTTATCTTCGAAATATTTTTATTTTCTTAAAAGGCTTTTAACTGAAGCCTCTTTGCCACTGTTCCATTAAGTGTAACTGAATGTTGTTTCCTATAATTTTTGACATTAAAACATTAGGGTGTATTCGTCACATGAAGATGCATCGATTTTGTTGCCATGGGAACGACCACCAATGTCCTTCCACCACAAGAACCCAACAGATTTGATTGTGTGAAAATGTGTTGATTTTGTGGGATTTGTCATTTGTAAAATGTGTACAGCTCTATATTGTGTGTTGTGGGATAGAAAATAAATGTGTATTTTTTAAAAAGTAGTGGTGTTACCAAGTCAGATTCCATATTGACCCCAAGTCATCATAAAGTGGAAAGTTCCTAACTGGTTTCACGCATCTGCCTGGCCAATAAACAGCATGTATTGTCCTTCAGCTACAGATCTTAACACGAACGTCACATTCTGACATTCAGACAAGACATCAACATAACCTTGTTACAGAAAATTAAGACCACACGCAAAATAAATCGGCCCACATAAAGGGGCTAAAGCGCAACAGCATCGCGAATGTTTGCGTAAAGATTCCGGAGGTGTCAGGACAAATGAGCACTTCCTTTTGCACAGTTCCTCTCGCGTGAGGTCATGGAAGTTCCCACTTAACTATAAAAAAATTAATAAAATTAAAAAAACGAACCCATGGAACCTACAGTAAACATTCTTCAGAATTATGAGAAAGAATATTCCATAGAAGTTCTCCTTGAAGAACACTAGAGGGGCAAGCCCTTCACAGCTAGGGTATTCTATTACGTAAGGAACCTCCTGTGCCTTCATCACGTTCCACCAGTCAGGCAGCGGAGCTTGAGGTCCGGAGGAAAGTCGCTAGGTCGGTTCCCACCGGAGACCCTCATTAATGGAGGGAGGAACCGTGTGGCCTGGCGTAACCCCCTGGCTTCCTGTGTGGAACACCTCGATATGAACACACAGTGGAGCTTCAGTCCTGCATCCCCTCTGACTCGAGCTCTGCCGGGAAATTGCATCGTTCCATTTCAGACATGCGTGAAATGATGTCTGTGTGTGTGTGTGTGTGTGTGTGTACCAACACCTATTTTACACTGCTCCTGTTCAGAAGAAAAGTCTGCATGAAAGAGTAAATCAGCCAGTGTTGGACTGGTACCCGTCTGAACGAATGGGGTTCTACTTAAGAGGTTACAGCCCTCTTTACATCTGAGCATACCAGACTTTATTTGAAATTCCGTTTCCACGGTGCCCGGCAACCTTATAGCCACGTGTTTACTATAAACAGATGGGTCAGATGGGACAGTTTTCCTCAGTCACTGCTTTGGGAGATCGGGCTGCCGGATTCACGTTTACACTGTACATAAAACAGGCATCTCTTAAAGAGGCCTCTACTGGCAGCTACCACACCAAGAAGATCTGAGACGAACCTTAACGTGATTTGAAAAGTTTACCAACGATAATGAAAGCATCCCTTTTCTCCTTCTTTAACAGGTAAACAGTATATTTTACCAACCACCAAGTGCCTGACCTCAGGTTAGCCGTCTGCATCACAGGCACTGTTTTCCTCAGACTTAGAGCATCACAGGCTCTGTTTTCCTCAGACTTAGAGCATCACAGGCACTGTTTTCCCTCAGACTTAGAGCATCACAGGCACTGTTTTCCTCAGACCTGGAGCATCACAGGCACCGTTTCCCTCAGACTTAGAGCATCACAGGCACCGTTTCCCTCAGACTTAGAGCATCACAGTCACTGTTTCCCTCAGACCTGGAGCATCACAGGCACCGTTTCCCTCAGACTTAGAGCATCACAGGCACTGTTTCCCTCAGACTTGGAGCATCACAGGCACCGTTTCCCTCAGTCTTAGAGCATCACAGGCACCGTTTCCCTCAGTCTTAGAGCATCACAGGCACCGTTTCCCTCAGTCTTAGAGCATCACAGGCACCGTTTCCCTCAGTCTTAGAGCATCACAGGCACCGTTTCCCTCATACTTAGAGCATCACAGGCACTGTTTCCCTCGGACTTGGAGTACTTCTCCTCAGAGTACGGGGGGGGGGGGGGGGGCCTGAACACGTAATAGGGTTCCTTATTCAATAAATCCCTAAATCCCTCATGTCTTATTCATACGGTGAAGCAGCGCATCTGGACTGCTTGAGGATAGATCTTGAAAGTCTACCTCACTTCCTACGTTGAGAGCGTGGATAATGCAAGAATGTGCATTTCCGCCTCACTGACGGTAAATGCCTTCAGCAGACACAGAAATAGTAATTGAATCACGGTAAAGTTTGAAAAGATGACATTTATCGATAAATGCAGCCATCAGGATTAAAAAAAATAAAATAAAAAACTGAGCCTTATCTTTTTCGGTTTCAAAAACTCAAGCTTAGACAATTATCCTAAATCCCAACTCTGCAGTACAAATAAGAGATTCATGCCCAGTAAAACGATAAGAAGCAAGGCAAATGGCAATTTATCAACAAAACGAATTATATCCACGTTAAAATGGGATGATCAATCATGTGACTGCTGCATATCGCTAGTCGTTGTACCGGACAGAACAGGTCTATCACAAAGAATTGAGACTTTTATGTTGAATCCTGGAAAGGTGAGAGCCAGATGGAGTAACTAAAACCTGCTAAAAAGCTGGTTCTTCATCTATCATCATCAAGGCCCAAATAAATTGAAAACAGGCCACCAAGATACTCTTCCAGACACTTTGCATTGAAGGAGGCAAACGTCCAATTAAATGGCTGGAAAACAGATTTCTTCTTGCAGCACTAACATAAAAGCACCAATGGCAAGATTAGTCTGGAAAAAGCTGACGTCATATGAAAACACAACCTGATGGAGGAAGACATGCGAATCATTATCTATTCTAAAGAACCTTACTTTCATGAAGTTAACCGGCCTGTTTTGAAGAATTCGTTCGTCGCAAACATTTTGTTCGACCAACTTCTGAATGAACGCTGAACGTTTGAATTAACGTTGACCGAAAGGAATTTAAAGTCAAGGTCAAACATCTGCTGAACAAAGTCTTTACGACCTTAAACAACCCACGCAGCGCCACTCTCAGATGGACACTCGCAGCAAGGATTCCATCGTACCAAAACAATGTCTAAAACGGATGAGATAATCTAAAACAATTAGCTGTTCCGTCTGCAATAACCAACCATCTCAAATGAAATTGAGTGATTTGTTTTCCCTTTATCCAGAAATGATCCAGTCCTCCGACATTTCCATAGCTAATTATTTCCATGCTCCAAGGCACCAGAGCAAAAGAAAACTACACAAAACAAGCGACTCCTTTTTACGTCAATCAAAGGTGTAGTTATTTCAGAATGATGCAGTTGGGTAACATGCCCTCTCAAGTATTTACACTTAGTCACCAGGGCGAGTGACAGCTGCTTTGAACTAGTGAGCATCGGACTCTCTCTCTCTCAGTCCATGGGAAACATTCCAGCCAAACTGACACCAGCAGGCCAAGGAAAACAGCCTCTGAGAGAACAGCGACTCTGAAGCGACTTTGGGGTTTCACCTCAGACGGTTCTTTGAGCGTCCAACACAAACTGAAATTATATGACATACAAGTAGACAATTATTTATTATTACGAGTCTTTTTTTTCTGTGAAAATGTTGTAAACCTTTCAAAATTATTTTGGTTCTAACCGTCTTTTCCTAAATACGTTTTAAACCTTTCCTTAAACGAACACTAAAAATGTAATTCGATTTAATTTCCTTGTCACCTTCTGCTTTGCTCGGTGGCAGCCTCAAATGCTTGGGTCTAGCAGCTCTACGTTCTTAATCCACAAAGAGTTATGGGCACGTGTGATCGTAGCCATCTTGAATTTGTGCTTGTTCCACCATATCACAGCTGCTGGAAAGCGGGAGCGACCTTCTTACCTGATAAGGGATTCCAGGATCTGAGGAGACGGGCCTTTCTGAAACTCCAGCTCTTTGTAGTGCAGCGCCTTGGCATAGGCTCGACATTTAGCTGCTCTCTCCCCCAGCAACACGATGCCGTTATCATCTCTCAGGGGTAGAGGGCCCTGAAAAGACAAGGGGAATGTGTCCATCATTTACATTTACTCATTTAGCAGATGCTTTTATCCAAAGCCACTTACAGTAAGTACAGGGACATTCTCCCTGAGGCAAGTAGGGTGAAGTGCCTTGCCCAAGGACACAAAGTCATATAGCCACAGCCGGGGCTCGATCTCACAACCTTCCGTTCGTGAAGCCAACGCCTTAACCATTGAGCCATCTGACTCCCCCATCTGACTCCCCCCCCATCAATCAATTGCTGGTGAACGGATGGGTGACCCTCGCTCAAAACGCTTTCAATCCCAGACCCCTTTAAAAACCCCGGTTTTAGTCGACTGGTCGAAACAGACTTCCGCGAGAGGTCCGGGCTCTGCGTCACGTGTCACAGCAGCGAGGCTCACCTTGTCGCTGTGCTCCATGAACTCCGCCAGGTTGAGCAGAGTCTGGGTGACCTCAGCGATGTCCTGGGAGGTGAGGGCCAGCTCGATGCTCCGGATCAGCTCATCCTGCTGGTCCTCGCTCAGCTCCGACCAGCATGACAGGAACGCCGCGTTGAACAGATCGCTGCAGCGAGGGGGAGAGAAAGAGGGATTTCATGACCGGATCTGTTTCATTCTCTCTTTTCAATGGCCTGTGTGTGTCCTGAGATGTTTATCCATCAATACTCCTGCACCAATACCCACTAGTTCATATAGATGTGTATTTCAGTTCAAAATACATCAGAACACTTCCAATTTGCTGTGTGATGCTACAGTCATACAGAGGTTGAATCAACCTTCCCTACATTCACAAACAGAGCAGTTTTGAAACGAGGAGCTGGTCGTCTGTAAGACGTGGAGACGGAGGAGAGCAAAGCGAGTGAAGACAGAGAGCCAGGAGAGGAGAGGGCTACCGGGCCAGGGGGATGTAGGTCTGGGCCAGCGACCAGCAGGACCGCAGGGCAGGGGAGGAGGACTCCTTCAGCAGCACCACGCTCAGGCGTCTCAGCCACTCCAGCCAGTCGTCTTTGGACACCTTCCTGGCCGCGCCCCACGCCTAGCGCCACCCGAGGGGGAAAAAACGCTTCCTTTAGTGGGGTTTGGGCGAAGGCACAGCAATCTCCCCGAGCGTAAACATGTACCTTTGGCACCAGGTCTGGAGCAGACCTGCACTTGGACTGATTTGATTAGTAAGGGGTGGTTAAAGTTCTAATCTTTGTTCTAATTCTAGGGTATTGATGTCACCGTGTGGGATGGGGAGAAATTGGTGGCTGTAATGCTTGTATAAAAAGTACAAACGCACTTAATCCCCGATCGTTACATCCGTCTATAAATAAATAAAAACAACCCAATAAACAAACCGTAAACATGCGTAAACGATAAACATGGCTGACCTTCTGCAGGGCAGTGGTGCTGACGTGGAGTTTCTTCATAGGCCCCGCCTCCACCGGCCCGCTAACGAGCGTGTCGCCTTGGCTGCTACGCAGGTGGCGATGCTGGAAGATCAGAGAGTCCTCTTCCTCTTCCGCCAGCGTGTATCCCTGTGAGTAAACACATCTCGACTGAGAAACACACAAACACACACGCGATACCGGACCACACAACAAGCCCCGCTAAGGTAGAACAGCCTCCGAACATGTGTTGTGTACAACTGCGTGTCGTTGTTGATGAGTTACAGTTGACAAGTGACGCAATTGGCCTGCATTATATAAACCGAGTTTGGCACTGTAATTGTGGAAACGTAATGGGTTTTTGGTGGTCTTCAAACGTGTGCTGGTACATGAGCTCACAACGTCCACATGTCAGGACTTGGGAGTCTGTGAGGAAGACATATCGTTATATAACCGTTATATAAGTGGACTCCCACATTTTGCGTAGACCATCAAAGTTGTTCCACTGTCCCAAGGGGGGGAGGCCTAACTGGAAGACAATGTCAGTTACATGGTCGGCTCGTGCCAAACATCTTGCATGGAGAAAAAGAGAGAGAGAGAGATGAAAAGAGATAGATGGAGGGAAACAGCGGGAGATGGAGGAAAGGTAAGATAAAGAGAGGGAGATGGAGAGAAAGAAAGGGGGGGGGGGGGGGGGGGGGCTGACCTTGACGATTCGGCAGATGAGAACGTCGTAGCGTTGGTGGTTGATCCGGTGCTTCAACATGACTTTGTTCACCATGGGGATGAAGATCTGGTACTGGAGGTGGGAAAGCACAAGGCAGGCCAGTAAAAGGGAGCTTGCGTCATGGCTTATGGGCTTTAAGCTCCCCACCTCGCCCCCCCTCGCCATAACCAAAATGACAGACCTGCATTACTTTGCCTTTGACCCCCATGGCCCTCAGTTAGACCTGTCTCTTTCAAGTCTGGCCAGACATGGCCACATGTGCTTTCTATGGTTTAGGGGTGCAGCGCTGCCTGTGTGTGTCCATGTACACTTGTGTGTGTGTGTGGGGGTCTACGTACACGTGAGTGTGTGTGTACTTGTGTACGTGCGTGTGACTTGATCTCTATCCATAAACAGTGCACCCGCTGCCATTCGTTCAATGTGCGATGACATCATCGGCCTCACGGGAAGTCGTAAAAAGCGTGCAGGCGAGAGGCGTGGTTCCTTGTGGGAAACCACTTCTGTTCCACCAGAAGCAGGGTCTGGCAGCGTGCACATCAAAGCCGACCTAAGAGGGCCCTGAGGGGGTACCACCCCCCACCCCCCCACCCCCTCACCCCCCCACCCCCCCAGATACCTTCTTGCCCAGCTGGAAGACTAGGGAGGACAGGGTGTCCATGGAGGTGGTGCGCAGCTCCGGGGTGCTGTCCAGCGCCCGCACGATGGGGTGGATGATGCGCGAGGCGTAGTCCGTGAAGTCCAGGGACTCGGTCAGCCGGTCCAGGGTTTCCAAGGCAACCCTGGAGGGTGAGAGCAAAACACAGATAAACAGCAGCTACTTAAGTGTTACTAAAGGAAGCAGATGGCTCCTTCCTGAAGGTTTGGGTGCATTAAAAAAATACAATAAAACAACAAAATCCCAGCGCATCAGAAGCTCTCAACCGTTTAGTATTTGTAGACTTGCTGAGAGCCCCGAGGGGTAAATACAGTATGAGGCTCTGGCACTGGTTTAATGCTGGAAACGGTAGATCTCTTCGGTTCTAGCATGACCGTATTACAGCAGAGCGATTTAACGAAACGTGAGCAGAAGGAGAACGTTGCCGGGGAGCAGCTGAACTGACTTGCGAGCCTGCAGGGGGGCGTCCGGGGCGTCGAACAGCTTGACGATGGGGGGCAGGAGCAGGTGGAGGTAGTCGTCCAAGTTGGCACCAAACAGCTGAATGGCATTGAGGAGCTAGAGAGAGAAGCAGAGCGCACACACCATCCGCCATTAAACTCACTTTGAGCCCTTTCTTTAACTTCTTGCCGTTTCATTACCGAGTAGGGAACTTCACACTGTCTCTGTCTTCTCTGTAACCAAAGGAGCTTTTTTTTATACACACACTCCTACATGCAAGCTGGTTCCAGCACGTGTCTGAATGAAAAGATATCAGTACATTTGGTCAAGTGGGTGGGTGTTCCATATGGGCCCGCAATAAAGTCCTCAATAAGAATGGTGGTGTGAGAGTGTGTGTGCGTGTATGTGTGGTTGGCTGGTGTTGGGGTGCCAGGCTGAGCCGTGGGATGACGTAACACGCAGCCTGAAGACCCCCAACCTCTAAATTGCGCTCGGCGAGACTCCAGGAAGTCGGGGGCCTCGGCAGAGCAGCTCCTGGAATGATGGAAGTCTGTTTTCTTTTTCGTTTGACTGGGAGGTAACCCTACTCCCTGTCTCTCCCCTGTGCCTGACCTCTAGCATGATACCTGAGGACAGATTACCCAAGGACTCTCTGTTATTGACTAAGCAGACGCCAAACGATGGAAGCCCAACATCTCAGGGTCCGAAAGGACACAAAACACGTGCTATGCCAGGGAGAGGCCATATAACTGTGGCTGGTTTGGAGTAAAGTGGTACCCTTGTAGATTGGTGATTTACTGTTGAGGGGAAAGCTGGATCGGTACAGGGGTCATTAGAGAGCCAGGTGGCTCTGCTCGTCTGGCTGAGGGATCGCTTGCAAGGGGCCTTCAGCTAGACTGGAAGTTTAAGGTTGGTTTCAATATCAACCGCAAGTTGGTTTACCTGTTTATAATAACCACAACCTCCGTTCAGTGGAAAAAGAACGAGTTTGGTTTGGTTTGAATCATTGGCTTTAAAAGAACCGTTTAGAGAACAAATCTTCCCCTGATAATGTTTATAAGCCTGTCTCAGTTCAGACAGAGAGCTGTGGGCTGAGGGAGATAGTATGTAACAGGAATATAATGGGAGTCACGCGGTGAAGTCGGTTAGGGTATCTGGTTCAAATCCCGGCTGTGTCAACATGACATTGTGTCCTTCGGCAAGGTACTTCACCCTACTTGCCTCAGAGGGGAATAATTGAATTGCACAGTGGGAGTCTTGCTGTGGCCTTACCTTGATGGTGACGCTGCGTCCCGTGCTGTTGTCATGCATGAACACGCGCAGCATGTGCGGGATGAGCTGAGGCAGGTACAGCTTGAACTCGCCCCCCAGGGCGACCACGATCTGCTCGATCAGGAGGATGATGGTGTTCTGCATGGGGTTGTTGGGCGTCCAGTACTCCTAAGACCCAAACGTGTTAGGGAGAACATGTCGTAAAAGTGGAATCGTGTCATAAAAGCGCATAAGCCCAGGGAGAGACGTTACCATCGTGTTCAGAAATGTGTTTTTCCTCCCCAAATGATGACCTGGTTTCACATGGATCTAGGGTAAAAGGCTGGGCCGAGGCTGCCAAAGTTCAAGCTAGCAAACGCTACCTCATCCTCCCCCTACTGCTATATAGGAAGTGCGGGGGTAGGTAACTGGGTCAAACTGAACTGGGGTCTTCTCATAACCAAGCATCAGATCTGGAAGGAGATACCAGTGGGTGTGAATGACTGCAGGTGTTACATGACTGAACACCAGATGTGGGAGACAGACGACAATTTCCTGTCAGCTGAAGAGACACCACGTCCCAGAACCCCTCCCTCCCTGTTGGAATAAGGGGACTCAGTTCCAGTTAAATCCACTGGACAGATAGAAGAGATATGGGGGGGTAGGCTAGGGGTCCACTGGCTGGGGGGTTCTACCCTGGGGTAGGCTAGGTGTCCACTGGCTGGGGGGTCCTACCCTGGGGTAGGTTAGGGGTCCACTGGCTATGGGGGGCCTACTCTGGGGTAGGTTAGGGGTCCACTGGCTATGGGGGCCTACTCTGGGGTAGGTTAGGGATCCACTGACTGGGGGGTCCTACCCTGGGGTAGGTTAGGGGTCCACTGGTTATGGGGGCCTACTCTGGGGTAGGTTAGGGGTCCACTGGCTAGGGGGGCCTACTATGGGGTAGGTTAGGGGTCCACTGGCTAGGGGGGCCTACTGTGGGGTAGGTTAGGGGTCCACTGGCTAGGGGGGCCTACTATGGGGTAGGTTAGGGATCCACTGGCTGGGGGGGCCTACTCTGGGGTAGGTTAGGGATCCACTGGCTAGGGGGGCCTACTCTGGGGTAGGTTAGGGATCCACTGGCTATCTGTCCTATCATCCTGTTCCAAAGGATCCACAGAAAAGCTACCAGGTTCACATGACTATGCTGTGAATGGCTATTCCAGGCCTTCATCTGGACGCATGGAGTCGACTCGGTTTCTAAAATGAATAGATCCTTTGTTTGACGGCCATTTATTAACTCACTGACTCAAGACGCAGTGAAAAGAGATCCTTTTTCCTGAGAAGTTCAAGCTGCCGATAAGTTATTGAGATTTTGATGAGGAGAAGACATTTGATATTTTGCTGCATGGCTTTGAAGATGTGCCTGACAGCTTGAATGTGTGTAGGGCAACAGTTTAACCCACATTGTGGATGTTTCACGTCGTCTGATAAAGTGTGTAGACCTATCAATTTCAGGAAGCTGTCATGTGAATTTACGGTAGCGCGACTCGCCAAAGCCTGAAGGCCAAATTAAATACACAACCAATTGCGAGACAATCAAATTCTCATTCATGATTAGAATTTGCTATAAACTGTATTATTTCCTCATTAAGTGAAAAGCTTGTCTCCACAGACCCCAGTGACTGTGTGCAGACACACATGGACGGTTTCACAGCACAAGTGAAGTTCAAGGCCCACGGCACATTAAGGCTAATGAGGAAAGAAGAGAAGCGAACTGACTGAATTTTTGTCAAACAGTTTGCAGCTGTTTTCTGATTCCGCAAAAAAAAAGTGAGAGTCAGAGAGAGAGAGAGAGAGAGAGAGAGAGAGAGAGAGAGGGAGGGAGAAAGAGAGAGAGTCAGAGAGAGGAAGAGAGAGAGAGAGGAAGAGAGAGAGAGAGAGGAAGAGAGAGAGAGAGAGAAAGAGAGGAAGAGAGAGAGAGGAAGAGAGAGAGCGAGAGATAGAGAGAGGAAGAGAGAGAGAGAGAGGAAGAGAGAGAGAGAGAGAGAGAAAGAGAGAGAGAGAGAGAGAGAGAAGAGAGAGAGAGAGAGGAAGAGAGAGAGAGGAAGAGAGAGAGAGAGAGAGAGAGAGAGAGAGAGAGAGAGAGAGAGAGAGAGAGAGAGAGAGAAAAGGCCTCATTGTTGAACAGAGCTCCTCACCCTAATGAGGGTGAAGATGTCATCCATGTACGGCCGGATGTGGATCTTCACAAACGACACGACCATCCCCATCTGCTGGAACAGAAACTGCAGGAGGAACAGAGGGAGAGGGGGGGGGAGAGAGAGAGCGGGAGGAAAGGGGGGGGGGGGGGGGGGGGGGGGGTAAGAAAACAGGTGTAGCCAAAACATGTTGACTGGCTTGAGGCTGACTGCTCTGTGGAAAAGATCCGGTGAAGTGGGGGTCATGTGTTCAGTCACAGGCTGTCTGACACTGCTCTGACACAGCGCCTCTTGATGAAGAGACTGAGGGGAAAACGTGCGGCCGTGATGAAATATCCTGGGTCAGAAGGACCTTCTTGTCTGAGGGCTTCATATGGGAATAAAAAGGTCTTCCTGTTAACGTGAGAGGAAACAGGTCACCTCAAGTACATCCTCTCCTCAAACTTCTTCCTGATTGGCTATGAACTTTTATAACTTTCTAGAAGCGTGAAATGTTCACCCCCCCCAAAAAAGGTCAATGCTATGAGAACACGTGTAAAAAAATGTAACATCGATTTCAAGTACAACGATAAATTTAACGAATGTGCTAGTTAGCATTAGCTACCTCTCGGATGCTGGTGTCGCACACCCGGATTACGTTGAGGAAGGTGGGCATGACCTGGGGAAGGAACTGAACGCACTTCAGGCCCAGGGACTTGAAGATGAAGGTGACGGCCTGGACCACCATGGTGTGGTGGTTGGACAGCGAGGGGTCCCGCAAGATCCGCATCAGAGTCACTATGGCAACCGCCGGGTAGAACTCATCCAGGGGAAGGTTGCCCATGTTCACCAGCATCTCACTGGTGCTGTAGTCAGCTACAGACGAGGGAGAGAGAGGGGGAGAGAGGGAGAGATAGAGAGAGAGAGAGGGGGGGAGAGATAGAGAGAGAGAGAGGGGGGGGAGAGAGAGAGAGAGACAGAGAAAGACAGAGATAAATATATTTGCTGGATTTGAGAAAACATAGCTATAGATTCCTACAGATTTGAGAAGCACCATATCTCGAGAAACAGATTTGAGAAACACAACCTCTCGAGAAACAGATTTGAGAAACACCACCTCCCACATCTGATTTAGTTTGGCACTGAACTATGTATTCATACAGCCAGTTCTCTCATGGGCCAGTCGTAATTGTAAACTGAGAGTGAGTAGATTCCTATGGGGGATGAGGAATTCTCCTTGCCGTCAAGATGATTTCACACTAAGCATCGACAACATTTCCCACTTGTGTGGCTTTGAGGACTCCCGTCTGGTCACAAGGTCGTACGTGACAAAGGGCGGTCAGTGTATCGGCACCAGAGAGGGGCTCTACAAGCTTTTATTGGGAGTGCTGGACGGACAAAAGATGTCTGGGATTCGACGTTTCATTGGTCCGGCGTGACGGATCGGTTTCAATAGAAACGTAAGTCACACCGCGCTCTTTGGCCCTTTACGAAGTCTAGTCAGACACGACACGTTTACGGCGGGTTTTCAATGTAGAGGCAGACGGTCTAGCTGTTTTTATTGTTAGCTATCAAAACACTTGTTAAAGAAAAAATCTAAAATAAACTTTTTACAACTCAAAAGTGACTGAAAGATATAATTACATTCACCACACACCCCCACATTAACCACTTCACCAAGCACCATATCACCAATTTAAGTCATTCAGTTGGCGCGGTGTGTGTACAGCAAGGTGAGGTGAATTAGACGTTCATTTCCCCCCTGAATAACCGTTCAATATTATAGTTCACAGCGATTGCCACAGACCCCAAAACTCCATTAACTTGTTACCAGATCTGTCGTTTGGAGAGATAACCTCCATTCCTGTCGCAGTCCATTTAGTAACCTAGCTGTTTAAACTATCACCATAAAGCACAATGTCACATTCACAATGCGCCTGTGTATTGAATACACCAGCAGGTGTTTTCTTTCTGTATATTCACGATGACAATCCACCGCTATGCTAGCAGTAAGCTGATTCAGTGGTTTGCTGGAAGTCAACCGGACAAGCGAAAGCTATTTTTTTTATTATTTTATTTATTTAAAGAGGTGAGATCAGCAGAATATCTGGACGTTCCATCGTTTATCTAGGCTCGTCCCAGTACTGACCAGGGAGGATAGTATTATCAGATGTGCAGACTTGTGTTAATGCAATGATGTAATTTGGCATTGACATGGAACCATCTTCACCGATACGGCCAAGGTATGAATCCCCCTCGAGGGGGCCCCTGTCTACAACCGTCGAAGGACTGTGCACCTGCGATCGCGATGAGTGATTGATGATCGCAATACGCGAACCGAATATACACCAAGAAATCTTCATTCACGATCAATATGTTTTGACATTTTGATAGTGCAGAGGTCTGAGATCAAATATTACATCACAGGTGAAGTCATGTCTGTAAGCTCACAGGGGAAAAAACGATATTTTGGTAGCTCAAGCTAGATAAGTGCATATCTTTGTTGAATGAGGCCTTATCACAGCAGCCTGGGTTCGAATCCTGGCTTGGCCCTTTTCGGCATATCCCTTTCCTTTTCAAAACCTTCCACTAAAAGATGAAAGAAAATAAAAAAATCCCCTCCTCAAATGGTCGCTTACAGAAATGGTGTTGAACGCATTAGGCGTTGGTTATAAAAGGTATAGCCTCGCTTCATGGTGTCTGAAGGGCTGGCTGCATTTTGTAGGTCACTTCTGATCGTACACCCGGAGACTCGGACAGGTTTTAAAACACTTAGCGTGATCACGTTCCCTCTCTAACTCTCTGAGCTGGCTTCCTCCGGTTCAAGATCAAGTCAGGAGACGTTTTTCAAAAGAATCCCGAGACTCCAACAGGTTGTAAACCCTGACAAGTATTTCTGTTGACTATTGCTCGATCGTTTCAGGAGTTATGAGCGTTGATGACAGAATGGACACTGGATAAGTGCTTCCTTACTCGCAGCGGTCTCCGGTTTTAACAAGTCATTGGAGTTGCACACATGGGTCTGTCTAAGGAGCTTTCATACGGCCAAGTTCGACACCTTTGATAATTGAAACGTCTTGTATTTTCCCTCCATTGTAATTGCCAAACACTTTTAGAGAACGTGGACAAGAACAGACATTTGACCTTGTGTGGGACCTTGTCTAGTCTGGGAGGTGGGAGCCATATGGCTGTGGAGGTGTAGTCTAGTCTGTGATGCTGTAATGAGGTGTGTATGTGTGTGTGTGTGTGTGTGTGTAGTCTGTGACGCTGTAATGAGGTGTGTGTGTGTGTATAGTCTGTGACGCTGTAATGAGGTGTGTGTGTGTGTGTGTATAGTCTGTGATGCTGTAATGAGGTGTGTGTGTGTGTGTGTAGTCTGTGATGCTGTAATGAAGTGTGTGTGTGTGTGTGTATAGTCTGTGATGCTGTAATGAGGTGTGTGTGTATAGTCTGTGATGCTGTAATGAGGTGTGTGTGTGGTCTGTGATGCTGTAATGAGGTGTGTGTGTGTGTATAGTCTGTGATGCTGTAATGAGGTGTGTGTGTGTGTGGTCTGTGATGCTGTAATGAGGTGTGTGTGTGGTCTGTGATGCTGTAATGAGGTGTGTGTGTGTGTATAGTCTGTGATGCTGTAATGAGGTGTGTGTGTGTGTATAGTCTGTGATGCTGTAATGAGGTGTGTGTGTGGTCTGTGATGCTGTAATGAGGTGTGTGTGTGTGTATAGTCTGTGATGCTGTAATGAGGTGTGTGTGTGTGTGTGTGTGTGTGTGTGTGTGTGTGTGTGTGTGTGTGGCTCACCGGAGTCGTTACTGGACTTGGACTCTGACAGGCTGACAGCAGAGGCGTCTCGTGATTGGTCGATCATGCCAATGTTGACTTTGTGTTTATAAGGGTCCAGAGCTCCCAGTAAGCCCAGCACACGGATAGCCTGGTGGACACAGAGGACAGACAGAACCCTGTATGAGCACAGCTGCACACCCAGCAAGGTTAACACATTTCAAACACGCCACAGTAAACACTGTATTTTCAAGCACTGATGGTTTTTCAGGTGAATAATTAAGACAGGTTTGAGATGGCCCAGTTTTATCAGGATGTCATCTATCAGGATTCAACTATAGCACAGGGAGATTCGAACCTAAGACAACGTGATCTGAATCGGTCAAATACTCTAACCACTGAGCTATACCAATACTTGCTCAAGGTCAAGTCAACTTCATATTGTTAGCCTTGATGTAGTGACAGGGTCAAACTGCAGGCATTATTAGACCTGTATTTGTGTTAAAGCTGGGCATCGTGGTTTGGCCTGAGACTAGAGCCATCTTGGACTGGCATAATGTTGCCTTAGGCTCTGCTTTCACCCAGTACACGTGCTTAAAGCTGGAAAAAGACAAACGCAGCCAAGATGGAGGCACCTCTCTCCTGATTCCCTGGTTCTGCTCCGTCTTCAGGAAGTTCAGCAGCACCTCAAGGAGTGAGGGGTACTTGCGGTAGGGATCCACAACGTAGCCGGTGCTGGCGACTTGTTGGCCAAGGGTCCACAGCGCCACCTGGTGGGAAAAGGAAAATACGAAATAACACACATCTCTATCACAGAACTTCATGACAAAACTGATTTTTTTCTTTTACTATAAAAATCGTTCATCTTGATAGGGTGAAAACTATAGAGCATACCTGTCTCTTAGCCAATGAGGAGGAGTCCTGCAGCATGTCCATGATGATGGGGAACAGCTCATCCATCCACTTCCTCATCTCCAGACCACTCACCTGTACAACATGTAAACGACAGCCAATGAAAACAGAGAGTTTTTGCTTTAGTAACCCATGCTTGAGGACCCATGTTTTCCCATCATGATCTGACATGATGATCCATTCTGAAACCTTGGGCCTTTCTCCGTCTTCAATTCTCCCCTCAAATGTTTAATAATCTTACATCCTTTCTTTAGGACCCTTAAGCTGCACCTACAGACTGCCTAGTGCTCTGTTCTCCTCCAGATCCTGTCTCTGACAGGTCCTCTGCTCTGTCTCTGACCTGTCCTTGAACCGCCACAGGACAAACTGGCTTTTCTACTCTGGCATCTCCAGCGCTCCCTCTGCGCAGCAGGCCTACACGGCCCCTGACCCTGCCCTCCTCTCCCCTGCCTGGGCTCTGGGAGTTCACCTGACCAGGGACAGGGATGGGGGTCAACCAGGGGACAACAACATTATTGAAACGCTCTCTAGGTGAGGTTAGATGTTTTTTTCTGCGATTAGGAGCGGGGAAAAAAACATTCTAATGACTGTGGAGAGTATAAGCAGCTCTGAGTCCTTCATATATAGATACAAATGTAAAAATAGATAAAAAGTTAGAACAAAACTAAATATGCTTTTCAGAAATATTTTAGGCGCACTGTATTCACACTATAAATCTAACAGGAACCTACTGGTTAGAGGTTCCAGATAGCTGAGTGGGTTCCAGCTGGACATACCTGAGCCAACTCTCCGATGGTGGCCAGAACACTGATGACCACCCCTGGGTTTGGATCTGTATCTTTCAGCTTCAGAATCAAAGCCTGAGATGACGAGTAGAAAGAGGTGGAATCAGGTCCAGAATCGCATGAGTATCAAAACGCATGAGAAAACACCAAATAAATCACTTTCGATGGAGCCTGCAAGCTTTCAAGAGATGAAGAGATGCAATTTCCCCACTGCGGGACAAATAAAGGCTATTTCATCTTATCTAGCCTGTAATAGTGTTATAGCGTGCCGCGGTCGTGACAGCCTTACCTTCAGAATGGGCTCCATGTAGGGTCTGATGAGGCGAGGGGCGTTGGACACCAGGTGACCCAGCATCCGAGCACTCTGCTCCTTGTTCCTGCCCACCCCACTGTGCTCCAGCTCTGTCAGGATCTGGCAGGGGGGAGGGGGGGGGGGGGGGGGGGGGAGAGTTTAGTCTATAAACTCTCAAACCAAACTAAAATCTCGCCCCCTGCTCTCTCCGGATGTTCTGATTCAAAGTCAGGTTAACCTCCCAGCAGGGGGGGGGGGGGGGGGGGGAGGGGAGATCATGTGGCGTCTCTGCTGCCCACCTGGATCAGCATCTTGCGGAGGAAGGGCATGACGAAGGCTGGGTTCATGCTGCTGAGGCGGCCGATGGTGCAGATGGCCAGCTCCCGGATCTCGAACACCTCGTCGTTCAGAGCCACGAACAGCGCCTGCAGGTTCTCCGCCTGAGCCAGGTGAGCGTCGAAGCGCTCGTCCAGAGAGGCCAGCACGCAGTAACGGATGTCAGGGTCTGGGGGAGAGAGGAGGCAGCGGGTGGATGAACAGTTGGGGGAGGGGATGGGGGGACAACAGCTGGCAGACCATTTAAATCAACAAAGTTTGAATGACCTAATGTGCTAAAAGGACACATCCTTATTATGACCTTCTACTACACGATAATTCCACAGACATCATCCATGGTTTAACTGCTGTAATCATAGTACTGTAGCTCAACTATAATTGTTTCCAGCCAACTGCAAGACAGACAAATCCCCCTACCAGAACGCTTACATTTCAAACTGTATTTCCTCATCAGATGGTATACAGTAATCCCTCGTTTTTCACGGGGGTTACGTTCCAAAAATCACCCGTGATAAGTGAAAATACATTTAAATTAAAGATAAATGCATTCCATAATGCCGACCTACAGCCGCACAGCTTTTACCCTCCTTTAGCATGTCCAGAAGTTTAACTTTTTCTGCGACTGTTAACATCTTCCTCTGCCTTTTGGGCCCGACCGCAGGTGCCTTTGTCGGTGCAGAACGTTTTGTTGACATTATTTGTTAATTTGCTTGTACAAGAGACATTCACGTGTATTTTATTTGGCTATCTGTTTTTGCACGTGTACAGCGCATACAGTATTACAGTAAACCGCAACGTTATTGACGCACAGGTAGAGAAGAAGCAGAGAGACTGTTCAGCCAATCAGAATGCAGAACACAATGCACGCCAAAAAAAAAAAACGTGAAGTAGCAAAACCGTGAAAAGTGAACCGTGATATAGCGAGGGATTACTGTAATCCAAGCCCTTCAACATGTCACTGACACGCTCCCTCACCTGGGTCAGTGATGCCCACCACCAGCAGCTTGCTGAGGACGTCAGCCACCACCTGCACGGCGGTCTGGCTCACCACGTGGCCGTGCCCGCTGATCAGCTGGATGGAGGGCGTGAGCAGGCGCGAGCAGGTGCGCGCCGCCTCCATGCGGATCTCCTTGTGCTCGCTGTTCAGGAAGTGGTCCGCGCAGTGGCGGACGAACTGGGTCAGGGAGTGACCTGCCGGGGAGGAACAGGTGGGCAATCAGGCAGGAAGATCGATCCCTTAACCGACAATACGAATACAGGGGGGTCAGATGGCTCAACGGGTTAAGATCGAACCCCGGCTGTGGCTATGTGACGTTGTGACCTTGGGCAAGGCACTTCACCCTACTTGCCTCAGGGAGAATGTCCCTGTACTTACTGTAAGTGGCTTTGGATAAAAGCGTCTGCTAAATGAATACATTTAAATGTAAATCAGCTAGACAGGGTTGCTAATTGAGCGACAATGTGGCACGATTTTAGCAACTTTTTACCTTTCGTACTGGTGATAAAAAAAAGTTGTATCTAGCGACTAGCAACACATTTAGAGCTCGCGACTTAATGATACTCTGGCAATCTCCTTTTTTGCAGCAGCAGCAACATAAAAATGATTTAACTTCTGTTTTGTTTAGCCACTAATGTAGGTACAGCCAGCCTGGTCGGTGAAGTGTTTTCGTTTTGTTCGTTTGCAAAAATGTAGATATAATCCCAATTACGTTATGTCACAGCATTTTACTTTAATATATTAACACTTCTATTATATCAAACCAATAAGGTTCGTTTAATCACTTTTTGTTGTTGTTGTTTATACCGTAATGTCAAATTGGATCCACTAATGGGGAAAAAGCTTTGGTTGCATTGGTATTTTTAAAACGGGTCACCGAAGCTCATCTGAGGTAATTAACAAGCGTCGTTATAGGCCCAGTTTTATTTTCTAAATGTGTTTCCCTCAAAAAGAGGTACACGGTGGGCGGACTGTCAGCTGATCTAAACTTATCAGTTAGGTTTCTAGTACAGTTGCATTGGAATTAACCATGTTGATTCTATCACTCTTTTCTCTCTAAAGGTAATCCTATGTAAACTCAACCAAACAACCTGGCCCAGACTGTCCTACTGGCAGGGTCTGAGCAGCGTCTGGAAGGCCATACCTTCGAACTCGAAGCTGCCCAGGGTTCTGAGAGCCAGGGTGATGCTGCCCACGTCGCTGGCCTCAGGGATGTTGGTGAGGCTGGGCGAGGCCAGCTGGTGGGCCAGGCCCTTGGGCATGCCGGGGTGGCGCAGGGGCTTGTGCATGAGCACCAGGGACAGCATCTTCAGCAGGCCGTCCTGGATGTCCTTCTTCAGCTGAGGGATCTGACGGCTCAGGTCGTAGAGAACCGCGGTGAGGGCGGGGCTGGGGGGAGGGGGGGGGAGGGGTTAGAGTGAGGAGGCAGGTGGTCACACAAAAACACACAGTTTCATATTTACTCACAAACACTTGTACTCATTTTCTCACTCACTCACACACACAGACATGCACTCTTATACACATTCACACACAAACTATCATATTCATTTACACACACTCTCTCTCTCTCTCTCTCTTCATGCATTCAAACTCCTTGGCCCTACCTGAGTCCCACAGCCAGCATGGGCTCCAGAAGCTCCTTGATGTCCTGCTGTATGCTGGGGCCCATGGCCCTGGACAGCATGCTAATGCAGGTAAACACTGTGGCGTCCACCTGCATCATCTTCTGCCTCCTGCACAGACAAGGAGAGGGCAGGTTAGCACAGCAGGTTAGCACAGCAGCACATTAGAAACACTCAGGCCTGCTTCGATATTCCTCACAGGAACCAAATACTCTGCTCTCTCTATAAGACAGGATCTGACCATCAAGTTCAGGTTGTTTTCATGCCTGTAGGTGAAGAAACCAGGAAGATATCTTGAAGAGAGCAGACTGAGAGGTGACTGGCACCTCATACAGGAACGCACAGGCTCAGGGCGAACAGCTCTTACTTGTGGGCGAAGTCCTTGGGTGGCAGGGCTGCCTTGATGATCTCCAGGATCTTGGTGAGGTAGGGCTGGATCTCCGTCCTGACAGCCACCACCAGAAGCCCCAGGGCCTGGAAGGCTAACGTCCGCTCCTTCTCCTTCTTCAGGCAGCCTAGCAGGTAGCCCATGGTGTCCGACAGGTACTGGTCTGGAGATGGAGAGAGAGAGAGAGAGAGAATACAGGAGGAAGAGAGAGAATTGTTAGGAAATCACTTAAATCACTTTAATCTGTACATACCCTGTATATTCTGATTATACTGTTCATACTGTGTATATTCTGAGTATACAATTACAATTATATTCTGTTGTAATAACTGTTTTGCACTTCTGGTTGGATGCTAACTGTATTTCGTTACCCTGTACTTGTACCTGTGTAATGCCATTAAAGTTGAATCTAATCTAATGAGGAAAAATGAAGGAGTAGTAGAAATGTTAAGGGAGGATTCTGTTCTGACCCGTGAAGTTGTTTGGCTGGAAGGCGGCCAGCCGGGGAAGCAGGTTGAGGGTGGTCATCTGGATCAGAGGATTCTTACTGGTCCTGTACTTCAAAACCCAACGACACACCTGAGAGCCAGAGACGACAGAACCAGTCACCCTCCGCAGAGACACCAGAGGGGTCGACACTGAGACTAACCCAGACCTCAAATACGTATTGCTTTAACAGACAGTGTGAAATAAACCCTTTATAACTCCAAACAAGTATCTCCACTAATACAATTGATACATTGGCATAACGTAGCAGGCTTTTGAAGCCTACAACCTCTTCAGCAGTCAAAATTCTCTAACCACCGAGCCGCACCCCTCTAACATGACCCCCCTGAGTTTCGCACCTGGTCAAAGCGCTCCTCCATCAGCTCCCGACAGTAACGACTCTCCACCAAGGAGCTCTTGGCCGGCACGGGCGTGGCCCCGAAGCTGAGGAAGCCCTGAGGGGTGCTGTAGCCCAGCAGGCCCAGGAGGGCGTTGGACTGCTGCGGCTGAACCGACTGGAAGCTGGTGAAGGGGGTGATGTGGCGAGGCTTGGTCCCGAAGCCCATCAGCTCTTTGCAGTAGCGGTCGTGGACGATCTGCTGCTGGGCGATCTCCTCCATCTCCTCCCGCATGCGCTGCGGACGGGCGAGAGAGGGTGAGAGGACGTCGTTGTCTAGAATTTTTGGCGGTCGTGTTACTAGTGATGCGTTCGTCTGTCTGAATTCGAACCCGAAAAACCTCCTGATGCAGCAGGAAAATGACCTATAACCCTGTGGAATGCAGCATAGATGGACGGCATGGTAACGTTGCTATAGATGCTGTTTCACCTCTCCCTCCATGCTGCTGATGCGGACCAGCTCGTTGAGGATGAGGAGGGCCCCGTGGACTCTGTCGTCACGGTTCATCCCCTTCTCCTTGGCCAGCGTCTCGTCAAACCCCTTTTCCGCTTCCTCAAACGTTTGCTGTTGGAGAAGAAGGGACGAAGAAAAGGAAACTAAAAACGAGGGGTTATGAAAGACGTCTTCGTCTTTACTGTAACTGTAACTGAGACGGTAACTGAGACGAGATGAAAACAATGAAATGTAAACAGCCGGTGTGGTTCTCTCTTACTTTGTACCACTGTGGTTTCTGCATCTCCTTAGTTTCCCTCTGGGTGGTGAGGATGAGGGAAGCCCTGAGAGCCGACACAGCGCCCTCACGGATCGCCTGCTTTGGGTCCCAAACCGCGTAGAAGATGTTGTCGAAGAACGGCTGCACTTGCTGGAAGAAGAACGTGGGTGCGCTAACAGCCAACTCCCTCAGGACGAGCACCTAACAGGCAAAGATGACGAGGATTACTCAACAACAAAAAAGAGAAGACTTTCCATTCCAGGGATGTGTGTAAACAAACACAGGGCTCAAAAACAGCCCCGACCAGCGCATGAACCCTCCAAATCAAAACAAAGCATTAGACGACCCGACGCACCAACCCCAGGGACCGCAACATTGACAAAACAATCCCGCCTGGACACTGTTCCATAAAGCCAGTTCACGGAATAAGACAGGCTCATGTCAGTAAACTTAACCCTGAAATAATCCTGGGTTATTCAGTAGACTAGCTTCAGGGAACAGGCCTCGCTGGCAGAGTTGTGGCCTACTTACGGCAGCATGGCGTCTCCCTTCGTTCCTGTCTGCTCCCAGCCATTCCAGCGCCCTCTTCACCTCAAACTCCACGTACTCCGCCGTGAAGGTGTCCCCCGCCATGGACAGGTGACCCATGGCCTTGGAGGCCATCTCCATGACGACGGGGTCACTTGAGGGTAACAGGTTGCGCAGGTAGTTGGCGAAGCGACTGATTCTCGTGGCATTTCCTCCCTCTACCCCGATCAGACTCACTGGGAAGAGTTGAGGGTTAGAAGGTTCTGGTTAAGGTTAAAGACACTCAGGAGAGAGAGACAGAGAGAGAGAGAGCGAGAGAGATCGAAAGAGACAGAGAAGCTGTGTGTGTTTCTGGTTCTGGGTTTTACCTATGGCAAGAATCCCTCCTTTTTTCTCGTTGACGTCGGAGCTGGACACAAGCTCGAATATGTGATGGTTTAGCTCATCATAGAACGTGGTGGCTTCATCCTGGCTCAACTTGGGTAACATTCGAAACACACACAAAACATTTCAGTACAAAGCATAACGTGCTGTATTCAACTTAAACCACTAGTAATAATGACCAAAAAAGCAAGGACATAAAGTCAGCCAATGGAGCTACACTTCAAAAGGCCTTGGAGAGATGAATACTGAGCTGCTGCAAGGACTCCAGTAGATCTCAGCTCTCTGGGCTCTGTAGTAACACTAGCAGTAGATCTCACCTCTCTGGTAACACTAGCAGTAGATCTAACCTCTCTGGTAACACTAGCAGTAGATCTCACCTCTCTGGTAACACTAGCAGTAGATCTCACCTCTCTGGTAACACTAGCAGTAGATATCACCTCTCTGGTAACACTAGCAGTAAATCTCAGCTCTCTGGGCTCTGTAGTAACATTAGCAGTAGATCTCACCTCTCTGGTAACACTAACAGTAGATCTCACCTCTCTGG
Organism: Protosalanx chinensis; assembly: GCA_030340685.1. Lineage (NCBI taxonomy): Eukaryota > Metazoa > Chordata > Actinopteri > Osmeriformes > Salangidae > Protosalanx > Protosalanx chinensis. The sequence goes on along the minus strand of CM059320.1, from coordinate 15,167,894 downwards.
TAACACTAGCAGTAGATATCACCTCTCTGGTAACACTAGCAGTAGATCTCAGCTCTCTGGGCTCTGTAGTAACACTAGCAGTAGATCTCACCTCTCTGGTAACACTAACAGTAGATCTCACCTCTCTGGTAACACTAGCAGTAGATCTCACCTCTCTGGTAACACTAGCAGTAGATCTCACCTCTCTGGTAACACTAACTGTAGATCTCACCTCTCTGGTAACACTAGCAGTAGATCTCACCTCTCTGGTAACACTAGCAGTAAATCTCACCTCTCTGGTAAGACTAGCTGTAGATCTCACCTCAACAGTAGATCTCACCTCTCTGATCTCCATTGTAACAGCAACAGTAGATCTCACCTCTCTGGTAACACTAGCAGTAGATCTCACCTCTCTGATCTCCATGGTAACACTAGCAGTAGATCTCACCTCTCTGGTAACACTAGCAGTAGATCTCACCTCTCTGGTAAGACTAGCTGTAGATCTCACCTCAACAGTAGATCTCACCTCTCCGATCTCCATTGTAACAGCAACAGTAGATCTCACCTCTCTGGTAACACTAGCAGTAGATCTCACCTCTCTGATCTCCATGGTAACACTAGCAGTAGATCTCACCTCTCTGGTAACACTAGCAGTAGATCTCACCTCTCTGGTAACACTAGCAGTAGATCTCACCTCTCTTAACTCCGTGGTCACATAGTGCTGAAGATCTTTGGCAGACTTTGCTCTCGTGTCCTCGTTGCGACTCTTCAGCCCGCTCACGAACTGTTGCAGCACGGTGGCTGTTCCCGACATGATCACCATTGGAATGGCCGGACCTGTCCGTTAGAGTCGGAGGCTAATGTTATAACTGCCTAAACCGCTTAATTGTAACACATAACATCTGGATACTCGGTCCAGTCACACAAACCTAACTAGCTGTCATTAACTCTGTTATTGTAGCTCATACTGGCTGTTTGATTTAACAACCTACTGCAATCAAGTTTACTGATCAGTGATACATAACTACCTAGCTCTGCACGCTAGATAATGATGTAAAGCAATGGCACGATGTTATGCTAAAGTTGTTTTAATGCGATATTCGATACAGTTTGTAAGCTAAATCTAGCTAGCTGCCTCGGACTGTAGCACCTAGCTAGCACTAACGTTACTCTGCTGAAGCAAATTACATGACCATGCAGACAACAAATATACCTAAAGTCTTACTTTATTAACTTGTCTCGGCGAAAAAATATGTCCTTATTCCGGCAGAAATTAACTCATTGCTCCTTCTTGTTTTGAAATGTGGGTAGGAATTGTTCTGTTTAGCTAGCTTGATGCTGGTCAAGGTAAGTAAAGGGTGCAAGCAAGTGCTGCACGAGCAGGGGGGCTCGAGCATAGACAGGGCTCGCGAGCATGAACACACTCTTTAACATCATATTGCGCTGCGCAGCCTTCGCTCACGCTGCGCAGCCTTCACTAATGGTAATGCTGCGCAGCCTTCACTCATGCTGTGCAGAATGCTTCAAGTCTATTTGCGGTTCACAGTTCAAGTACATGGGAATTATCTGACAAACTCCCTTTGACAGTCGATAGCGGCGTATCTAAACCTATAAAATATAATCTTAACCTAAGATAAAGTCCAAAACAAATATTTTGACAAAATTCAAACGAATTTGTTGTCTTGTTAAGAGGCTCAGTTATTCGTTAACAGGGAATCCAACCACCTGAAGCGTGTGGAAGACTATAGCAGAGCCGTTGATATGTATAAATATTTAAAATCATATTTTGCCTCTGGTTTGTAGACGTAAAGTCAACAAAGAATATCTACATATTGTTATCGTTGTAATAGTCTACCACTAGGTGGATCCATTGACTCAAAAATAGTTTGAAAAAAAAAGTAAACCTTCCCAAGACATAGAGACACAAAGTCATAAGAATACAGAGATGTTAAACAGCATCCTCTTTAATAGTTATTATCCTCTTTAATAATGTGACCATAAATCCTGACGTTTTCTATAAAAGCATCAACATTTGCAAAGTATTGCTGGGGTATAAGTAGACTTCCTGATTTGGAGGGAAAATTGTCTGGTTTAGCAGTTTAAAATGTCATGGACGTTTGTCTGCAGAAGTGATCATCATCATTATCATTTTTCACATCGTTGCACTTAATTGTCATTTAATGAGAGATGGATGAGGTTCCCATATTGTGTATTTACTTCTTTTTTATATATACAGTACATGTTATAGTAGTGGTTAGTATTGCATATAGCGTTGACGCATTTCTACTTGGTATATTTTCTTTCTTTGTATTTATGTTTAGAATATGCACCTTCCTGCCATTGTAAATCCCATGGTTAGGCTAACTAACTTGGCAAAAAAAAGCTGTTTCTGTATCTGATACTGGTCTCTAAGGACAATGGTGTTCAGCCCATTAACATTTTACATGATTCTACTAAGACATGTTTGGATCTTAAGAATTGCTTCATCCAAATGTACTCTTAAAGAAGATGAGAGACATTAAGAAAAATAACCAATCTCATCATGCTGCCTTTCTGTCCAAACTGAAGCCAAGTTAGTTTGTGCTGGTTTTGTTCGTGATGATCAGGCACCTTGTGAATCAAAGTTTCAAAAGGGCCTCGCCGTCTCAAAGTGAATGGACCGAGAAGTGATGCATCAAGCTGTACTTCTGGATGGATGGGAGGATTCAACCCTCTTGAGTTGAGCGACGGTTCAATAACGACTCACGCCCCAAATGGATTAAGCTAATTGATGGAATTGAATGATAAATCGTTGAGCCTCTCTCTTGGGTGCCTCTCGAACTCTGGGTGACATTAAAGAGGATGAAGCTTTTCTTTCGCCTGCGTCATCCCTCACATTCCTGAAGCATAACTGACCGAATGAACGATTCACTTTATGATTCATTACAGTACATAACTGTAGTCCGATCAAGCACACGATGATTCACTCACTTGCTACTCGCTGAACCAGATTATGTTCACGCATTATGTACAATTTAATAAATTGTTCCAAAAGGAGAGAGGGGGGGGGGGGTCTTTCTACACAGATTCTTGTTCAAAATGCTGGTGCAGTAGCCTAGTAATAGAGATTAATTCAGTCATTTATCAGATGCTCTTATCCAGAGTGACTTACAGTAAGGTACAGTGACATTCCCCCCTGAGGTAAGTAGGGTGAAGTGCCTTGACCAAAGACACAACGTCATGTTGCCACAGCCCGGAATCGAACTCAAAACCTTCGGACCGCTAGCCCGACGCCTTAACCGCTCAGCCTTCCCCCACTGCTCATCCCTTTGGTTACTGTCAGTTCAAGGAGATCCTGTATTTCCCAGCATCAGCACAGTGCTGAGAGATTGACCTCTCCTCTGGCTCCACACTTGGGCACAGATTCAGACACGGGGGACAGCATGAACCATGTCAGCAACATTTCCTGGAGCCAGTGTCTGTGTGTGTTTGTGTGTGTGTGTCTGTGTGTGTGTGTCTGTGTGTGTTTGTGTGTGTGTGTCTGTGTGTGTGTGTCTGTGTGTGTTTGTGTGTGTGTGTCTGTGTGTGTGTGTCTGTGTGTGTCTCTGTGTGTGTCTCTGTGTGTGTCTCTGTGTGTGTCTGTGTGTGTTTGTGTGTGTGTGTCTGTGTGTGTGTGTCTGTGTGTGTCTCTGTGTGTGTCTCTGTGTGTGTCTCTGTGTGTGTCTCTGTGTGTGTCTCTGTGTGTGTCTCTGTGTGTGTCTCTGTGTGTGTCTGTGCTGGTGTGGGGATACGTGTGTGAGTGTGTTCATGCCTGTGCGTGTCAAAGTGTGTTTCGCTTTGTGTGTGTGTGTGTGTGTGCGCGCACATGGTTTGACTTTGAATGCTCATTGAGTGTAGAACTCGATGGACATGCCCACACACACACATGCAGATACACACGTGTGCATGCTTGCATCATGTTTGCATTGATCAAATCCCAAATCTGGAGTTTGAAAGAGGACACCTGATAGGAAACACCTGCTGCAGATGGCCTGCAGAGTTCGGGAGGAAATTAGAAGGCGAGGGTGAGAAATGAAATGTTAAACAAAGCAAACTCATGCTGGTGCAGATACTCTATACAGGCCTCCCCAGACAGACCGACATACTTCCATGATGAGACACTGAGACGCTGTAAGGCATCTTCTCCAGTCTGTTTCCTCTTCGCTTCAGGAATCTCCGGGAAGAGGTGCGTGCAAGGGCGTAGGACTGACCTTTCAGAATAAAAGTTCCAAATGTACACCTTTTTTTTTTACCCTGCAGTATACGCTCATACAGAATTTTCCAATACCCCCCCCCCCCCCCCCCCCCATCCCCCACGGTTCCTACGCCAACGGGACCCACAAACGTGTGACTCACTCGCCTAGTCAGACGAACCTGCACGCACGTGTATTCACACACACTCACTCGACACACACACTCACACACAAAGACAGGTACTCTGCTTAAGTCCTGTTTTAGCAGCATGTGTTAGCTGAGACACCCCATACAGATGGTTCCTCAAGTTCCAACAGGCAGCTGGCTTCTTCTGTTGAATGACAGGCAGGATGTTTGGGAGCACTTTCATCACTCAAGCTTTGATTTTCTGTGTCTTTCTGTCTCCTTCTCTTGTTGTTTTGTGTGTGTGTGTGTGTGTGTGTTTGCTCAGGACGCTTGTTGTTTTGTGTGTGTGTGTGTTTGTTCAGGACTCTTGTTGTTTTTTGTGTGTGTGTTTGCTCAGGACTCTTGTTGTTTTGTGTGTGTGTGTGTGTGTGTGTGTGTTTGCTCAGGACTCTTGAAATGTTTCTAATATGACGCATACCCCTCCTCTCAGACATGAGGAATGAACAGCAGGTCAAAAGGTTACGCTGATTTTTCACCGTCACTCCATCCTTTGAGTTACTTTGGATCGGAACGTTCCATCTCCACCTCGGGGACAAGGTGACAGACATCCGTTCAATAGTATCAACTGTTGGATGTTTCGATCATCATTCTGATCAAATTCTCTTCGGTCAGCCTAGCAACCAACCCACTGTCTTTGTGATGTGAAGTCAATATTTTATTTAACATCTACAGCATGTAACAGACATGACTAACTCTAGACACTGGTCAAACTCACTTTCCAGACGAAAGCTAATAAATAAATAAAACTTAAGATTCCTTTAATAAAGTATTGGCCTTCAATCAAACCAGTTTTACAAATCACCACAAGTCAAATATGTCTAGAACGACTTACAGTAATTACAGGCAGTTAGGGTGAAGTGCCTTGCCCAACATCATGTTGGCACAGCCGAGATTCGAACGTGCAACCTTCGGATTCCTAGCCCTATTCCCTCACCGTTCAGACCCTTCACTCCCTATTACTAAGAGAGGAAGGATGAGAGACTCTGGAAGGGCATTGGAGTGATTCAACATGAGTCAGATGTGAAAGTATGTATATGAACATCTGTTCCCTGATGTTGGGGGCGGCTCTTGTCCCCTACCTGGCCGTATCATCCCACTCTACCTTCCACAATCTGGCATCTGCTCTCTCCCAGTGCCTCACACCTATCATCAAATAGCAAACTGTCTGCACACCGCCAACGTACATCATATGGGGAAGAGTGTTCGAATTTTCGGCAGGAATTTATATGGGGTCTGTTGGAATGAAACCAATGTTTCGTTTCAAACGTCTTTTAAGTACAAGTACGGGTACGTTGAAAATGATCGGGTTTGCTTCTCTCTGCAGTTAAAACATGGTCTTCTGTTCTAATCCAATCAATAAAAGTGTTGAAGTGGCTGAGTTTACTTTGGAGAACTTTACTGTCGTCTGTCTGGTTTGGAGTTTTGTCTTGTTGACTATTTGAAATTCAATCAACTTGTAAGTAATAAAAATGAACTTCTTTGAGAAAGGTTTTAGACAGAATATTAAACTAGCTGGTTGATGATAGCAAAAAAAGGCTGACCCGCTCGATGTAATTTAGGCAACAGTAATCAGTCAGATGAATCGGCAGAACGAACTGACACAACGACAATGGCGACTCAGCAATTAGCTAATGCAGCTGGGCGGCCATTTTGGAAGTAGAGGGCCAGTGATTGCGGAGAATCTCTAGAATTATGTTCTCAAGCACATCACTTAAGTCCATTTCAGTAGAAGTTCCGACAGGTCCACAATCACATACCGTACATGTACACACACACACACACACACACAAGTATACAATATACACACATGCATACATACATACATATACATACCCATATTGATTCCCAATAAGTTCCTTCCCAGGCCAAGAAGCATTGATCAAACGCTAATGATAATACATCAAATACATAAACGGATCAGATGGAAGTGGTTTTTAGAGAAGCAGAGGCAGCCTTGTACTTATGGAAATGAGAGCTCATTTCGACCTCATTTATATCAGCGGCTGATGAGGATGAGAAAGAAACCCAATCATCCACCGCTGTTCCTCTCAGACAACACTAACTCATCAGTCCGCATTGTCTTGTCTTGCACAGCTTGAGAGGCAAATAACTCTCGTCTTCTCTTTTGCTGAGAAACCCTTAAATTCTTTCTCACACAGTATGTACCCGTGCTAACAGAATTACTCTGATGTATCGTAGACAGGTCGTAGACAGTAGCTTTTGTCTACTCTGGCAGCTTGGGAAACTTGGACGGCCTGATCCAAGCTCATTTCCTAATGGACTCGGTATGATGTCTGCCAAAGAACTGCATCCATGAACTAGGATGGATGGTAATACTGGCTGCTCTGCGGAGACAGCCCTGCCTAGGACACAGATGGAGGGTGAGTTGGGATGTCTGGAAGGCCTTCGAAGAGAAATGTAACGTCCATCACTATTAGTCAGAGTTATGTTGCCGTTACTGTAAAAACATACTCTTGAGTACGCTCCACGACAGAAGAGATGGAGACTTAGACTCCGATCACTCTTGCTGCACATTTTCAGTTTCCACAGCCCTACTTAAACATGTATGAGCCACCGAAGCACTCTGTGATAACTCCCAACTAAGAGAGGAACACCATCCATCCCTCTTTTCGAGAGAGGGACGGAAATACCTGATTGGCCAATCTGGTTTTCTTCAGGGTCAGTTTCCTGTCAGCAGTAGCAACTGTGTCTGACAGTCATTTGAATGTAGATGAGGCACTCTGTGCTGTCAGAGAGTCTTGAGATCCCCTGCTGGTTAGAGCTCCAGGTTCTCCAGGTTGTCATTATGCAGACAGAGTTATGAAATGTCATGTTTGTCCTTGGCTAAATCTCTGTCATTTTTGTGAATTTGATTCCTTAATGAGCGCTGCCACACAGAGTTAATAGGCTTGTGGTTAGACAGTGATGAGTAGAGTGCTATTAGTGCCAATACTGCACCTGTACGAGTTTCTGTGTGTTTTTCTGTGTGTGTGTGTGTGTGTGTGAAAGAGAGAGAGAGAAAGAGGTAGAGTGTGTCTGTAGATCTGAATGACACACTCCACAAGCAAGCCACAGTTCCTGTTGTCCACCGCAATGCATCCAGATGGGGCCTGTTTGCCTGTTTGTTGACTGTGTTAACAGACTACAGGAAACATTGCACCTCTACTCAAACAGTAGATAAGAGTGCCTGCTAGCTCTCGGTTTCTCTCTTTCTTTCCCTCTCTTTCCCTCTCTTTCTCTCTCTTTCCCTCTCTTTCTCTCTCTTTCTCTCTCTTTCCCTCTCTTTCTCTCTCTCTCTCCCTCTCTCTCTCTCTGTCACTCTCAGTCTCTCTCGGCCTGTAATATAACATTCAATCTCTTCCACGGAGAAGAAAAGAAAATGCGTGCGTGTGTGTAAGAGAAAGAGCTGGGCATTCCAGCTAAACGTGGAGGATGAAACCAGATGTGAGAGTTCCTCTCCTGTATAGACTTGAGATCACAGAGCAGGACAACACCTGGTAGTGGAGAACCTGCCCAGCTAAACACTGGCTGTTTGCTGCACATCCACTGTTTGCCTTGACAGAGGAGACTCCGGTGGGGCTGAATGTCACCGGCAAATCCCAGCGTGCAGTCTTCTCCTCGACCAGCCATTCAAACATAATGTCTTTGTGACAGTCAGCCTCCAAAGCTATGATACTATTTGACAAGATGCAACCTTGTGTTGGGTGCTGATATGGATTGAATAGTATTTATTGTTTCGTTTTTTGACATTACCATATTCAAATTGAGTGTCATTGTGCAGAAAAGAGAGAGGGATTTTATGACATGTTCATGAGAATGTTTATTGAACACTGTGTCATATCTGTAGGCTTAGCTAGGCTGGATACTGAACACTGTCATGTCTGGAGGTTTAGCTAGGCTGGATACTGAACACTGTCATGTCTGGAGGTTTAGCTAGACTGGATACTGAACACTGTCATGTCTGGAGGTTTAGCTAGGCTGGATACTGAACACTGTCATGTCTGGAGGTTTAGCTAGGCTGGATACTGAACACTGTCATGTCTGGAGGTTTAGCTAGACTGGATACTGAACACTGTCATGTCTGGAGGTTTAGCTAGGCTGGATACTGAACACTGTCATGTCTGGAGGTTTAGCTAGGCTGGATACTGAACACTGTCATGTCTGGAGGTTTAGCTAGACTGGATACTGAACACTGTCATGTCTGGAGGTTTAGCTAGGCTGGATACTGAACACTGTCATGTGTGTAGGCTTAGCTAGGCTGGATACTGAACACTGTGTCTGTGTGTCTGTGGATGCAGGAGATGCCAAGGAGGCCAGGATCCCTATTATGTTCCCAAGCTGATACCTGATAATGGGGATAAGCTTGTCCTCTGGAAAACAAAAGAGCTACAGCAGACTCTTTTGATAACGTTGGAATGTGTGTGTGTGTTTGTGTGTGTGAGCTTGCGTGGGTTAGTGTGTGCGTGTTAGTGGTTGTGGGTGAGATAGAGAGCTTGCATGGGTTAGTGTGTGGGTGTGTGTGGGTGAGCTTGAATGGGTTAGTGTGTGTGTGTGTCTGTGTACAGGAATTGGGGTTAATGGTGCCAATGGTGGCTTGTGAGTCTTTTGTGATCACTTTAACATAGCAGAACACTAAAAGACTTTAGGACAAGGGGAAGTTGCTCCTCACAACCTAAAGGATACCCACAACACAAATGTTCACGACACAGAGCAGATAGTGATTAAATGATAGGAGGTATTGTGCATTATTTATGTGGAATGCATTGGAGGACTATCACTTACATGACTCATTCACAGTAGACTACATATGGTGGCAAGGAGAACATAAGATACGTTGATAGCTGAACTGCGACAATTTCATCGATTGGATAGAGGATTATGATGGTGCACATACACGCACAGCACTGCAGTAAAGTGAACAGCTGCACATGGGCTATTAGTTTAAGTCTACACTGCAATTGTTTGGAAGCTAAAATAACCGACCATTCCTTTTCTTGGATCCAGTATATTCATCTAAAAACTATATTTTGTTCCTTTAAGTATATATATTTATACTTTTTGTCAAACTTTACTGGTAGGTTAAATGCATGTCGTTTTTTCAACATGATCACTGTTCAAGTTTACTGCTGGATCACTCTGAGTCTGTACACATTGGCTTATGTTAAGAAGCATAGCGGAAGAACGTGACACCAGAACCCAGGGTCACGTGGTCAGATCATGTCCCAGTGCCCAGATCATCCTGTTTTGGGGGATTTAGCAGTGTTGCAGACTGTTTACTGTGCACCAATCCCTCCAGGAGGCAGGCTGAGATAGGAGCAGGAGACCAAACCAAATCCATATAAAAATAAAGTCAGCTTTCAGTTATTTTTCTTTCTTCTTTTCACTGTAATTACATCTCCGTCAATGTTTTCTTGACAAGTAACCAATGAAAAAGTTTCCCCAGAGATGGCTGCTTGTTAAAGCTTGTTTACTGCTGGACGCCTTTGTGTTGAAATTTTCGAGGGATGAGAGGCACTGTCACAAGACAATTGATGGTGGGATGAAACATTATGTTTCGTGATTTAGATGGTTGTCAGTGGGGAAACATGCCCTTTAGTCAGGAACTTATCTTAGTTGAGAGTGCTGAAGATGACTCAGATCAAACTCCTTCTTATTAGACTTTCTTGGCACTTATGCTGTTGTTTAAGGTTGAAGTAATATTACCTCAGCAAATCAATATCTTGAATGACTCAGCCAAATATTAGATCTTAAATTTCTTTTCGGAACAATAAAGCGAGAGGAGCTTTTGAGTGAAAAAAAAAAAGAGCCACTATAACATGAACAATTTCTGCAAATACACTTTGTCGGTATTGCGCATCGCCAAGCCTGTTATTTTCCAGGAATAGATTGACGGGTAGTTAAAATTACAGCTCCTGAAAGAGGGGAAATGTGCCACTTTAACACACGGAACCATTTACAGAAGTTTAAGATGGAAAATCTTTAATACGAGGGGTAAAATATTTTAGTGGTAGGGCAGATACTATTTAAGGTAGTTTATCTGATCGTTTCTAAACTGAAATTATTAATGTAAAGAAGTAGATATTAAACGCAAAAAGTATTTACGTAGTATTTGCCTACATAAAAAAGTTTTTCTGAAACCTGAAAGTATCTTGCACCCCATTTGCAAGATAATCTCCAAATAACGAGTCCATGATGTGTTCAGTGACCCTAATGTTTATCATTAACAAGAGGTGTATTTAAGGGGGTAAAGTAAATTCACCATTAGAAGCAATACCCAAATATTAAAGAGATGTAATGTGACTTGCCCTTTTGACCCTGGAGTCAAAGTTTCCCCATGTGGATACTGTGTGTTCTGGGGCTCCATCTGTCCTATGGGGGGCGTCTGACACCACTGTCAGCCAACAAGGCATCCTCAACCCACCAACCAGGGTCCTTCACTGGCCCTATCAGCCTCATTCACACTGCATGCAAATCAGGAACCCTTCTGAAAGAACCGAGTGTGGGAGAGAGAGGGGGAGAGAGAGAGAAGAGCTCCGCATTCCCAGAGAGAGAGGATCCAGCCCTTTTCTTCTCCCTGCCGGCTCGCAGCGAGGCAGCACAGCCCGCAGCAGATGCATGATATTCGGGTCAAACTGAGGGATAATCATCGTGGTCTGTAGGGAAGTTTGGGACTTAGGGATTTTTTAAAGTCATTTTAAAGAGCGGTTATTTGCTGATTACAGTTTTAGTACCTGACCCGTCGTGAAGCACTTGAATCTTTTCGTAACTTTAGTCGGCGTTTCGTTTTGTGACGATGGTCCGACTGCGGGTCCCCTGGTCCAGTTGGGCAGTGATCCTGGTCACGGTGCTCTGTCACCCATGTCATGGAAGTTGCCCGGAGAAGGAGTTGGAGAAAAGAGAAGAGGAGGCGAATGTGGTCTTGACTGGGACCGTAGAGGAGATTATGAATATGGATCCGGTGCACAATACCTACTCTTGCAAGGTGAGTCTGCCCCAAATGGACTAACTGACCTGGTGTAGTCCAGTAACATCATGTTCAACATGTTACAAAGTCTCTGAAACTCAATCCTGCCATGTGGAGGTTAATAGAATAGTAACACCTGTCACAGATGGAGGCTAGATTACCCAATTTCACCATGACCTGACACGGTAGAACGGTAACTCAAGCCTATACTCAAATCTTAAATCTAATATGACAGCTGACTACACTTCGAACTTCTAATGTTTGTTTTCAATTAAAACCACAATATTGGAGCCAGATGACCAGATGTGTTGCCCTGTTCAAGCTGGGAGCAGGTTGAATTACATGTATTTATTTGACATGCTGAGGTTTCCTAAGAGTTAAACCATCATCAGTTCTACTCCTGGTCCGGGCCACTCATGGATGTAATCACCCCAAACATCCCATGGAGGATTCACATGCTGTGAACCGACATGCACTTTGACTTCCATGACAGAACTTCACAGATGCAGGAGGATCCCAGTAAACACAAGGCCCAGTATAAATGACTGGTGTTACTGCAGATTATAGTCCTGTCTGGCACAAACACAGCGTCCGCTGCTTTGTTTTAGGTACAGCAGGTGCTGCACTGCTGTCTTGTGCCAGCAGAAAAAGGGATGTTCCACAATCATGCTGGAAAAATGAAAACAAGCTCAGGTCTTTTTCTGTATGGGGAAAAAGCAACACAGCAAACTCACACATCCATCTCAACACAAATAGAAAAATCTTGTCCTGGCGGCCATTCAAAACACACACAAAGTAACAACAAAAATACACTTTTTTTGGTCCAAGAAATCTTTTCCACTTTAAAACCCCCTAGCTGTTTACAGTGCCTGCGGTGAGCTGAAGGCTCTGTGTCTGTCCCATGTCATGAAACGGAGCAGATTAGAGGCACACGTCTCCCATTCGGGAAAACGGAAACCACCCACCGCCAAAATGGTATGAGTCCATAGAGCAGCCTAAAAAGGGAAATCTGACCAACGAGGACAAACCGTCTCTCCCCTGATGCGATCAGCTAAGGTCACCGCGGAACACATGCGGTACTGGATGCTGTCATTTAAACTCTCGTATTCACCCCCTGTGTAATAACACTTACTGCAGAGCCGCAATACCATGTCGGTGCAGAAGTATTCATGCGCAGCGCTGTTACCACAGGTCTTACTACAGGAATTGAATTACACTTAGGGTAGAGTGTCACCAAAATGACAGATGGAACACGATTTTAAAATAAAGACTTGAATTTGAGCAGAAACGAAAAACGTATCTTAACCCCCCCTCCACCCCCCACCCCCCTCTGTTCTCTTCGTCTACCGGGACGTCCGTACAGGTGAGAGTCTGGCGATACCTGAAGGGGAAGACCACGGTCAACGGGGAGATCCTTCTGGACGGCGGGAACAAGGTGATGATCGGAGGCTTCGGAGACCCCGGCATCTGTGACAACCAGGTTGCCACGGGCGACACTCGCATTTTCTTTGTGAACCTCGCCCCGGAGTACATGTGGCCGGCGCACAAGAACGAGCTGATGCTGAACTCCAGCCTCATGAGAATTACCCTGCGGAACCTGGAGGACGTGGAACACTGCGTAGACGGTAAGACGCCATCTTTGTTTGTGCGTTCGCGAAGAAGAGTATGTAGATCCAACATGGCTGCCTCGGTCTCCACAGGTGCTAGTGCTGGGGACTTTGTTCTCTTGTGGCGTTCGCATGTCCAGTAATGTTGGGTGATTGTGTGTCAAGGACATGGAGTGACTCATGTCAATGTTGTGCAAAAGGGTGTTAAGTTCCTGGCCGTAGTTCACCGCTTTGAGAAACCCTGGATTCTTTTAAGATGAGTGGTTTGTGATTCACGTAGCTCTGGGCTCCCAGAATCCCCGTCCCAACTTCGCTCCGAAACTTTGGGTCACCAAAAGTCGAGGTGAAGCTTGGTTTCCTCCCCCCAGACTGACCTGAAATGATGGTGGGCGTGTTTCCTTTGATATAGGGAGTCAGGTGGCTGAGCGGTTAGGGAATCTGGCTAGTAATATGAATGTTGTTGGTTTGATTCCTGTGATTCCTGTGAAAAATTATGTTGTGTCCTTGGTCAAGGCATTTCACTGTACTTTCCTCAGGGGGGAATGTCCCTGTTCTTGCTGTAAGTCTCTCTGGATAAGAGCGTCTGCTAAATGACTGAATGTAAATGATGAACACCTTTGACCCTGTCAGCAGGCCGTCTTGAAGTGAGAGAGAAGCTCTCCAACTGACAGGAACCAGAGAGGTATTCACAGAGAAACGCACCCGTGTCCCTGACATGTTAGCACCACAGTTCAGGTTCTGCGGAATACTGACTCAGTGCAAGTGAGTCATTTGCTGTCGGCTACTCTGAAGAAGAAAGGCTCACAGGTAGAAGCAGGACGTAGAGAAGAAACAGAGCAGATCAGGCTTGTCTCTACGCTTCAGAACAAACCATCTTAAAATACGTTTTCAAGAAGCTTCCTCAAAGAGCAAACAGAAGAAAACCAAAGACCTGAAATCCATTTAAGACAGCTGCAGCCTTAGATACCGAACACTTTTTTCTGGGGGGGGGTAGTTAGTACAAACTTTTTTTTGCTTTCTTGTTTCTTTCTTTTTTCCCCGCCAAGAAGTCATTAGTCAGGCACGATGAGAAGGTTTGCATAGCCGTGACTAATAAGGCCTAATATCTGCTGCGACTGTGCCTGTGTTTGCCCCCCTCAACGCATGCAAGCGAGGCTTGTTACATCTCGGCTTCTGCTGGTGCTTGACGATGCTGGCAGTCGTTCAAAGTCGTCCACCACTGGCACAGGCCTCCCAGACCTGGGGGGCGGGGGGGGGGGGGGGGGGGGGGGGGGGGGAGGTTCCAGGGCTTCTAGAAGTCGCTAGGGGCCAATCAGAGCCCAGAGTGATCCTTCACTGGTATCTTCAGCTGGGTTTGGTAAAATCTGGCGCACACACACGAAAACTCCACGTATTTACCTGTCCAGACATGAAACACTGTTACTGCTAACCTTTTTAATGTTGAGTGGCCAACATACTGTGGATTTTCTTCTCCTTGTTATGCGAAGGGGAGTTTGTTGGCCCTACAAATCGCTGTGTGTGGCTTTTTTATGTTGTTGAGTGTTTTGAGTTTCAAGATGGTCTTGGCACAAACTGTTTTAGCTCAGCATCGTCTTTCACATAACCTAATGTGCTGAAGGCCGAGGTGCTTGAATACTGAATATGAAGTCTCAGTTGAATGATGAATGGAACAAATTCTTCCTTAAAAAAAATCATGAATAAGATCAATAAACATTTTGGGGTCACAACATATTTAGTTGTTGTCCATATTTTCTTAGACAATCGTTCAGGACAGTACTCAACACTACTTAACATGCTTATAAGCCTATGTATTTCTCATGCTTAAGTCTAATCCTTTACTGTACGCCAGGATCTATAAGAAACAACTGACATGTTGAACACCTCATTCAGAACATCGGATTAAACCTCCGATACTTCCTGTGAACTGCAGTCTGATAGAATCATTGTTTTGTTTTTTCTTCTTTCTTTCCGTGGATCAAATTGACCAAGATGATTAGATTGCATTCCTCTGTCCCACCAAGGAGGAGCTCAGAGAGTCGCCATAGCGCAAGATTTTAATTAAGAAAGTCAAGTTGGATCTCATCTGGTGTGCAACCAACCACCACGAGCTCAGGAGAGTGTGGGGTGTTAGAACGGTCCGACAAGACTCTACCTGCCGCCTGCTTGTTGTACCCTCGTCTCCTTTCTCTCTCTCCCTCCTCTCTCTCCCTGTCTCCCTCCTCTCTCTCTCTCTGTCTCCCCTCCATCTCCTTTTGTCCTCCCGCTCTCCATGTTTTCAATGGTCGGGAGCGACAGAGGAATGCTTGGCAGAGCAAGGTGGGGAGGCACGTCGTCAAGATGGGGAAGGAAGAAGGGGAGGAAAAAAACTGTCTTTGTGTAACTTTCTCTGAGATTTGAGGATGAGTTTGCTGAGGGAAAAAAAATTTGATTGATGTGGAAAGGTAGAGAGAGAGGAGAGAAGAGAGAGAAGAGAGAGAAGAGAGAGGTGGAGGGGAGATATTTGAACCAGGAACAAATTCCTTGTACAGGTGTGGACTTGGAATTTTTGTTGGCAATGTTTAGTTTGTCATTTAGCGCTCTGAAAGAGCGACCGAAGCCCTGTGGAGATGGATGCCTCTTCACCGAGTTCCCGCCCATCTCCCCTCCACTCCCTGTGGCAGGAAAGACCAGCCTCGCTCGCGTAATGCCTCCCTCTCGCCGCCGGGGGAACCCTCCCCGACATGTCAGGAAACACACACGCCGGCGGCAACACCCAGGCAGCATCCCTCTCTCCGCACGGCCGGCCGCCCCTTCCCTCCAGGTTTGGAACGCTCTATCTCTGTTTACAGGGCTTTTCTGAGGCGCTCAGAGAACGAACGATGAGAAAATGAAAAGGAACTCTCAGACTGAGATACGCCCCGCCAACCCCCCCCCCCCCCCCCCCCCATTGTTGAGGTCACACCTTGCAGGAGCCGATAAGACCCGAGCCGCAGTGTTGAATCTTCCTCTTCTTTGTGTGCCGTGCGAGCGGCTGTTCGCAGACATGTTCCTGTATTCAGACGCTGCCTCCAGCCCCCCCCGCCGTCGGATAATGTGACAGAATCAAGCGGAGCCGTTTGCGATGCTTCGCAACACTTAAAAAGGGACGCCTGGGGCCTCACTCTGCGGAAGGGAACATGTTTGTAGTCATTTCGC
>CM059320.1:15094315-15151272 GCA_030340685.1 Protosalanx chinensis | reverse complement strand
CCTCTCGCACGACTATATTGTTCCTCACGTTGGAAAGGTGCTAACCACCTCCCCCCCCCCCCCCCCCCACCCCCCACCCCCCAACCACCCCAACCAACCTGCAACAGAAGAATAACATTTGTTTTATGTTCATGCTGCTTAAAATCCTCGTGGGTTTCCGTGGATTAGGGTTTGGGTACAAGCAAAGCTGTGTCTATCCCCAGTGAATTGTGAGCAGGGAAAAAAGAGAGAGAAGTCTGTCTCTCTGTATTTTTTTTTTTTTAACTGTAAAACCATACAGGAAGTGCGCTACAGTTTTCACTTCAGTGAATCTGCCTTTGATCTTTCAGGGGTGAAGGGGGGGTGGGGGGGGGGGGGGGCAGAGGTCTGCCTAGCCCATCAACTCATAAGCCCCCCTCATGGCCTTCCTCACAAGCACCTCTCAGTCAGAGCATGGTCCATGGGAGTCGGGAAAGTGTGAAATGACTAACAACCTTGAGCTTCCGTCGGCTAGCCTTACATATAATTGAGAGACGGAGCCATCTGTGCTCCGAAATCGACATCTGCTTTGCTCTATTCTCAAGGCAATTTTGAGGGAGATATCTATGATACTTTACCTTGATGCAAGAGAGAGAGTGTGAGAGGGAAAAAAGAGAGAGAGAGAAAGCGATACAGAGAGGGAGAGTGAGTGAGAGAGAGCGAGAGCGCGCGAGAGAGAGAGAAAGAAAGTGTTAGACAGATTGGGTGGTAGAGAGAGAGAGAGAGAAGAGAGTGACTTCCTCTGATGTTTTTTTATGACTCTGACCTTTTCTTTTCTTCTCCAGCCTTTGCCCAAGGAGCCGTCATAAGGAGCTGGGTAAGCAGTGAGCAGTAGAGTCCTCTACCCTTCCTCTGCTCTTCTTCTGCCCTTCCTCTACCCTTCCTCTGCCCTTCCTCTGCCCTTCCTCTACCCTTCCTCTGCCCTTCCTCTGCTCTTCTTCTGCTCTTCCTCTACCCTTCCTCTGCCCTTCCTCTACCCTTCCTCTGCTCTTCTTCTGCCCTTCCTCTGCCCTTCCTCTGCTCTTCCTCTGCACTTCTTCTGCCCTTCCTCTGCCCTTCTTCTGCCCTTCCTCTGCCCTTCCTCTGCCCTTCCTCTGCCCTTCTTCTGCCCTTCCTCTGCCCTTCCTCTGCCCGTACTTTTCTTACATATACCACATCATATAAAGTGCCAACATGACATTGTGTCCTTGGGCAAGGCACTTCACCCTACCTGCCTCCTCAGGGGGAATGTCTGTATTCGCTGTAAGTCGCTCTGGAGGTAAAATACACCGCTGGCTTATGCATGTTCCTAAGAGAATATCCTGAAGCTTTGATGCTTGCAGAAAGTTCCGAGAAAGGAATCAAAGAAAGCGAGCAGTGGAAGTATTGAAAAGTGAAAGGTTACAAATTAATAAAGCCCAGAGTCGACTTCAAAGGGAAGCTTCAAAAAAACATCTTCAGTTTGACTTTGGTGTACAAGGGTACTAAGGAAATACACCGTGGAAGCACTTGATAAGGTGTTTTGGGATGGTGTTTCTGTTGGCTAGCTAAGAAGGCTAAAGAAACCAGCAGCTCGTTAAACTGATGAGGATCTTTCATCTTAGTTTTTTCAGCATGGAAGAAGTGTTGTCCTTCACAATACTGTTAGAATCTTGGATTTGGGATCTGTGGAATGCTACAGCTGAAAAGGCCTGCTTAACAGCTGGGAATGTTAGTTATACTGGAGGCAGTTAAATCTGCATGTTTGTGTCTCAGAGCCAATATTCCAAGATCGATTTTCCTTCTTCCACAAAGAAAACAAAATGAATCACAGACAATTACCAGGGACAGGGAGAAAAGGGGATTTAGGGGCTTCATAAATATTTATTTGCAGAGGGTTTGGAATTCAAGACATTCTTTACAGATTTGCAGACTCATATTTAAGTGTATTAAAGATTCATACAGGCAATCTTGAGTGTCAAATTTGCTCATTGTCACCATGAATAATTTAAGTTGATTATAGATTTATCATATCACTTTTAGATTTTCGAATTTGATAGACATGAGAGGAGTTTTGAAATGAAGCAATAAAATGTGTGATATATTACAATTAGTAATCATTTTTTTAATAGTGTTAAAAAAGACACTCACTGGAATTAATGAATTTATCTTTTACTCTTTCTCTCTCTCTCTCTGTCTCTCTCTCCCTCCCTCCATCTCTCTCTCTCCCTCTCTCTTTATCTCTCTCTCTCTCTCTCTCTTGCAGGGCTATTGGCATTCATGGTGTGGAATAAGGGGAATAGAAGCCAGTCAGTCACCAGGCTATAACATTGTGTCTGTCCTTTTGCCAACTTTGGAGCTCCAGCCAATCAGCATCCTCATTCATCAGTAAGCGATGCCACCCATGGAGACGTTGACAGACTTAGACTCTACCGGCACCAACATTCCAACGGCACCAACATTCCAACGACAACCAACATTCTCAGAACTCTGCGAGTTTCCAGAAAACGACATCTCCCGACATCGACATTGAAACTATCTTAACCAAACCCGCCCCCGTTTCAAACTAGGAGAGACATCCGGTACAATGATCCTTTTCGACCATCCGAGCAGCCAATCACATGGAGTATAACTGAAACATACCCATCCAGGCCATATCGAGTCATTTTAAGTCAAGTCCCTGGGTGACATCAGTCTTGCCCCTCTTGTGGATTCAGGATTCCAGACTCATACACAGTCTTTTCAACAAGGACAGACTGTAAACTCCACCGGGAGGAACATGCCTCTGTTGGAAGGTGGCGTGGCGAAGGCTAGCTGATGGACCACCATATGGACCCAAGCCTTATGCAGATCTAGTTATCTCCCACTGTGTATGGAAGCAACATGCTCCACCCCCTGTTTCTAAGAGCCTTGTGTTTTCTGTCTCTCTGTGGGAATGCAAGTTTTTGGGATAAGGTGTGTGTGGATGAGAGAGGGGGGGGGAGGGAGGGAGGAAGATGGGAGGGGAGAGAGAGAAGAAAACTGTGAGTGAAATATAATACGGAAGTACATTTTCCCTCTACAGCGAGGTTGAAGAGAAGAAGTGAGGAGGAGATACTGTTGTCTGATTGGCTGGACTGCAACAAAGGTTTTGTCCATCTTGATTCACAATGAGAGCGCTGGAACTGTTGGTATGTTCAAATTCCCCCGAACACATCTGTCAACACTACTCACATGGATCACATGAGGGGCTCAAGAAGCACTGTCTGTCGGACTTCACCTGCTTGTGTGTGTGTGTGTGTGTGTGTGTGTGTGTGGGTGTGTGTGTGGGCGTGTGTGTTTGTATCTGCCTCCTCACTGTGAAATACAAAAGGTTGTTATGATTTTTCATGGATTGGACACACACAGTACAATCCCTCGCATTGAATCCCATCCACTTCTGTTGGCGCTTACAGCCGAGATAAACATATCATTACAAGTTCACAGCTGTATGTTGAAGCTATTGTGTATGATTAGTTTTTAATTACATAGATATATTTATAATGAGAAACTTACGTCGTATAATTTAAATTTGGTGAATGTGCCCATTAATGTGTAACATTGGAATAATTACACTGTGTTTTAAAGTCATTGCTTAAACTTGCATATATTTTGGAGATTCCATGCCATAATGTGGTATGAGAATGGCTGGTAGGAATATACCAGTTGCTAAAAACAGTTGCTTATATTTGATATGATGTATACATTTGAATTCGCCGTATTTTTATGTTTCGAGGATAACATTCTGCTAACATGAGAGAGACTTTCCATTTCAGGGACAGTGAGGATGCTCCCAGAAGTGTTGTACAGGAATCACAGAGAAAATCAGCTGGTGTTTGATGCCAGAATTGTATCAGTGTTAGTATATGTGTTTTTTTGTTCAAAAAATCTGATAAAAAGAAAAAGATGACACCTCTGAGGTTTAAGTGGGCCAAGTGTGTGAGTGAACGAGTGACTGGAACAGAGGCCCGTGTTTGTATCTGTGCAGTCTGTGCATATTCTGTGGCAGACTGACTGACTGAGGAGCGTGTGCACGTGCGGACGTGGGCACGTGCGGACGTGCGCACGTGCGTGTGTGCACGTGCATGTTGTTGTCGTTGCTTTAATCTTAAAACGTAGATTCGGAAAGAGAACTTACCATCGGCTGTCCACATTAACTTTGACTTTATGCCGAGCTGTACCTCTGTAATTTTCCTCCACTTTGCTTTAAATACAACACGAATAAAAAAAAAGTCAATTTGATTTTAGATGTGTTTTTTTTATATATATTTTTTATCAAGACTTGTGGGGAGAGAAGGGGGGGGGGGGATACTTGAATTAACATCATATAGATGTGACAGCCTTGCACTTTCCCTAAGAAAAATACAAGCGGCAATCAAGATTACTCTGAGAAAAAAAATGGTTAAAGGAATGAGTGGGTTATTCCATTATCTTTGTGTATGGCCATAATTACCTGCCAGGCACATGTTTGATTGCTGCTTTTGAACATGGCGCACTTTAAAACCAAATCTTTAATGTGAAATCTCCCTGTTATTTAATGTTTGTATAGACTTGTTGTATTTCCTACATACAGGGGGTTTGGAATGCAGAGAAAGATCAAGAAATCAACTGCTTCATTGGCAATGGTTAGGGGAATTACCTCTTTTGTGTGCAGTTCCCGTACCCTGCACCTTATTATAAAGTTTACCCAGACACGCCCAATGAGACACAAACATTCTCCTGGAGCTTAATTTCGAAACAGCATCATTGAACACCACCACAGCATAGCAAATTAGCATTAATGCCTGCGTTAAAGTCCATTTGATGACCCATTACCTTAGCATGGCGCTAATGAGACACCAATGATGAGTCACTGGAGACTTTAACTAGCTCATCGTTAGCACGGGCACAGGGACTGTGCAGCAGGGGGGCTAACAGGGCAGATGGGCCTCGTCTTCTGCTTTATCTCTCGGCCTAGTCAGGGCTGCTCCAGCACTGCCAAAGCGGAGCTATTTTCTACATGAACCCCCCCCCCTTCCCCTCCTCCCCTCCCCCAACAGCCTGCCCCTGTGCCCCACATAGCCTAATCCAGAATTTGGGCTAAAAGTTGCTAAACCAACATTGCAAATGTTCCCTCTGACACAATTCGCTACCATTGACTGACAGAAAGAGTCACTGGAGACCCAATTTGCAATATAAGCGAATTCATAGAGAGTGCAATTCAAAGATTAAATTAAGTGTTAACACAGCGCAATTAGCTTAACTGAACATCCTTCAGATAGGCCATTCCAAAACCAAACAAGCGTGTTTTATTTTTTTATTCATCCAAAACCAAAAAGAGCGTGTTTCGCTATAAATTGCTTGAGTGCTGAAACCTCTTCAGCAGAATCACTGAGCCTTTGTGTCTCCCTGTATTGCAGAGAGGTTGTGAATAGCGCTGGGAGATAAAGGTGTAAAACGGTCGTTTTGCAAGAGCGACAAGGCTAATTTATCATTCTCCAGGGGTCAGTCGACGCTCCGTGGGTTGTGAATTTTAATGGTGTTTTTTTATGAGTCTTAATAAAGTCTATTTTGCCAGAAGCGTTTATGTAAGAGAGCACAACATCCTTCACTCCCCTCATTTACTGAGTCAAGGAGAGGCTGGGGCCAAATTTAGCCTGCTTCACTGTCATTTGACAAAATACAGAGAGGATACAGACACAGGCTGCAGTAGACCCACTGAATAGACCCAGGAAACATTTCCTCTGCACATTCACAAGCGTCTCTAGTAGACAAGGTTTAATATGGACACTGTCCATAATCAAGATGTTCCGACATCCATGCAGGAGTCATTCTCAAACCATTTTATACCTGATTGAGAATGACTCCCGGATGGGTGTCGAAACGTCTTTATTTATGGTTTATGATTATGTAAATGTATTTTATATTGTTCCCAGATGCATCTTTAAACCCATTTGGTAGATATGCCCATAACTCTGTTCATATTCCACATTCAGCCTATCTGTTGATACATGACTTTCATGAGATACCTAATCAGTAAAACATACATAAAGAAATGTTTATTTACGTTACAGTCTGTCGCCGTCGTGTCGTCTAGCCAAGGCAAGACCGGAAGAAGAAGATTCACTGAGCTGTTGATGAAGTTAGCCGCATTAGTCCCTGGGTAATTTAGCTGGAAATTTCCCTTTAAGAAAGCCACCCTCCATGATAGTGACATTGACTTTGTCGGGGAGTAAGGAAATGAACTCTGATGAAGGTTGCGAGCTGCACATGGGGCTATTGACTTGTGTATTGGATTTCGGGAGTGAGTGGCATCATTTAACACCAAGGTCCTTGCATTACATAATTGTTTCTTTGCGTGTCTGTCCAGTTGGTATCAGTCAATCTCTCCCTGAGTAAGGTCTGGAAAGGTAACAGCAATTACCTCTCCAGACCTCTCTTCTAAACGTTCAGCTGTATTAGTATTGGAGTAAAAGCAGGTGTTGATCTAAGTAGGAATATGTGTTAACCCTGTGTAGTGCAGTGTGCAGACGCTGTTACATTTACTAGAGGATGGTGTCTTTTAAATGTGCATGAGCAACAGAAATATCCAGAAAAATCTCTTCTCCTCACAGACTTTTTTTTCTCCTTCTTCTTTCACTCCTCCCTGTTGTTACCAAACATCCTGCTGGGAGAATACAGACTCCATTAAAACTGCAGTAGTCTTGAGTGTCATAATGGGTGATTGAGCACATTACATGCCTGCCCTCTAGGACAAACTTTCCTACTGTGCCCCAAAACCCCAGGAAACAAGATACTCTCAGCCGTAAAATGTCTGAAAAGTAAACAAAGTCAGACGTTCCAGGCAGTTTGTTATTGCCAATTCTGATTAGTTCAAAACTCCTGAGCTCAGTGCTGCATCCAAGTCGTCCTGGTTTGAACAGTGGTTCCTCGGGGTTTAAGCTGTGACAGATTGAGGGTGTCAGGAGAGCCTCAAGAGAGAGAAAGAGAGAGAGAGAAGGAGAGAGTGAAATAGAGAAAGAGGGAGACCAAGATGGAAAGAATGTGTGAGTGTGTGGTTGAAAGAGAGAGAGAGAGAGAATATGGAGAGACCCTGTGACTGCCAGGCCAGGAGCCTGTCTGAGATTCACAAGACCCCATCACTTTGACAGCATCAAGCTGAGCCCAATCAATACCCTAAGGGCCCCAGCAGCCTTGAATCTGACAGGGGGGGTGGGGGGTTGGAGAGAGAGAGAGAGAGCTGGCAAGAGAGTGAGGGAGATGGAAGGCAAGATGGATGAGGAGAAGGCATCAAACAGATCCTGTCAATGACTCATTACCAGTGATGGGAGAAGCTTTCCTGTTAGCCTTTTTAACTAATGGTGAGCTTTAAGCTTTCTGTGATGTATAGACTGCGACAGAAAAACATGGGGAGGAAGAGAGAGACAGGGAGGGGCGGGGGCAACGACATTAAGGTAGTTAAAGCTAGAGAATGAGAAATAGAGAGACAGAGAGAGAGAGAGAAGAGAGAGAGAGAAGAGAGAGAGAGACAGAGACAGAAAGAGAGAGAAGAGAGAGAGAGAGAGAGAGCAAGTCTTTCTCTCGTCCCTCTGGGGGATGCATGTCCAGATGGCTCACTGGAGAGCGTTTCCTTTCCTTCTTTCCTTCTTTCCATCCCACAGAACGCTGCTCCTCGTTGTTTCAGAATAGATGGCTGGTATTTTCACAGAGCTCCTCTGGTCACAGGAGACACGGTGCTGCGAAGTCCATGTATGATGATTTCTGCTGCTACACAAACCATTTGTAATAAACACCCTGTTTTTCATATGGAATCCTTTCCTGGTCCAAACAGTTGATTTTGTGTCTGTAAAATTCTATTTAGAATTCTGTTTGGTGCATAGGATTCCAAATGGAACCATTTTTAGGACAGAAATATTAGCATGTCATTTTAGGATTCTGGTACCATGTCGTTGCATAGGCAGGGTAAGGTTTGATGTAATACAAAGTAGCGGGTCAGAGTTGATGCAAAAACCGTTAGGTTTGACTTGAATCCATCCCAAGGTGTGAAATGGAAATGAGGCTAATGAAGAACGACGGCTAAAAGTTCTCACAGGGTGGATATTTTCAAAGTCAGTCATTCATCATATTCATCCCATTACTGCGGCGGTTCATGAATATGCTGATATTTCCGCCATGTACAATCAAGGGTCTCTTAATATAAAAACTCCAATCTTATATTTCCTTTGTTGATACAGGGGGGGGGGGGGGGGGGGGGGGGGGGGGGCTCCCACTGCTTTGGAGGGGCTCCTCAGAATGTATTTCTTCAACATGCAAATCAATGTTGGTGCCAGAAAGAAAGAAGAAAAAAAAGAAGCAGCGATTGCAATTCCACATGTGTGAGCATTTGATCAGAAAACGTACCAAGATCCATGAGCTCAGTCGATCAGGGTAATTCAGTATGAAATATCCTGTTTCCGCCTCAATGGACACATCTGGCCAAAGCAATTCATTTTGTTTAGCCACTTCAACGTGGCAATCAAAATGAATTAGCATGACAATTTTATTTCTGAAAGGCCTTGCAGACCTGAGTTTTATTGATGAATTTCAATAAGGACTTGACAAAGGTCCTTTCAGAATGACTGCTCCTACGTTGCTGTTTGACCTTGGATTGTCAAGTGTCCTCAGTGTGAAGTAAGTACCACCGTAACGGCACTATCATTTTATATCGCCATTCAGGACTAATCATAGAGGTTGGAGAAGGGGAGGCGCAGCAGGATGAGTTATCATCAATCTAAAACACAGCCTCAGAAACCACCTCAGATTTATCATACACATCTCTATACTGTCCGTCCATCTCATCGAATGGGGATTCACGCCATAAAAGCAATGATTAAACGATTGTTTATAGTCTATATATTCTATTTCTATAATAGCTTATATTACAGCGTATGCACTGTGCAGTATACTGTATGTTCTATAATCTGCCAGCGCTCTAGCACACAGCCGGCGTACGACGGGGCTTACTTATTGTTAGCGGGGCGTCCCCCGACTTTCAAAGCGTACGTTCGACTTCAGCGCAAGTTATATCTGTCACGAGCAACTGACAAGAGGAAGTGTGGAGGCCTGTGAGTCCTGCAGGAGCCTGCTGCTGTCATTAAAGCAGGGAGTGAGCGGCTGTGTTTGATCTCAGCGGTGCAGAGCGAGGAACTCGACTGTCCTGTGGTGCTACCGGGGCGTGGAAAAGAGGAGAGTGTCGCGACACCAACAGGGGTTTGGTAATTGAGACCACAGGGAGTCCGTCTTGTTCCGGGAGCGGATACTCAACCTTCACGCACCCCTCTTCCCTCCCTCCCTCCCTCCCCCCAACCCCCCCCCCCCCCCCCTCCACCCTTCTCTCCGTCTCCCCGCACACGTTTCATCAAAGTGGCCCCACATGCATGTCACACGCTTCTGTAATCTCACCCAGTTCTCCCCAGTGGGCAGCAATCTCTGACAGGGGTACATCATTACCATAGAGAGAAGAGATATAGACTTTAGAATTTCTGACAAGGCGTTTACAACTCAGTTTTCCTACTTTTTTTCAGTTTCTCTCTCTGGTGTAAGTGGAGCCCCTTTGCAGACAGGCTTGACATGGTCAGAGGGGGTTTTTGTCCGGCCCCCGTGATCAGAGACAAAAGACCCCTACTTTTTGTTTCCGAGTTTCAAGTTTCAAGACTGCCAAAGCAGTCGTCCTTCCTCACAAGGCCCCAGAGAAGAATGTTGAGTGGGGCTGGAGAAACGACAGACCATCTAGCTAGAACCAACCATTCATCATCATCATCCATCTGTCTTTCAGTCCTCAGCCTTGGCTGGAGTTTCTTGCCAGTGAAGCCTGGTGGTTTAGAGGGAGCTGAGGGAAGTCCTAGGCCTGCTCCATCACGTTATCCTTGCTGGAGCTGATGCAGCAGCTCTGCCAGGCTTTCCTGAGGAGAAATGGGCTATATCGTGCTCAGTTGGATTAGAATTCCTCTCAATTCTGTCCATCTTAAGTGTAGAGAAATAGAATCCTTGGCAAGTTCTCTTAACTTGTGAACTCTTAACTTTCTCTCCCCTCTGGCATATTAGAATGCATGATCTGGGCTGCTGACAGTTTGTGGTTGTCAAACGCATTCATTAGATCTGTGCATTGATGATGCAAAAGGTTTACTGAGCACTGCCTACCATGTTACTGTGTGTGTGGGTGTGTGTTTGTGTGGGTGTGTGTTTGTGTGTATGTGAAGATGTAAAGAACGTTGAGACACAGAGTTAGAGTGTGATGTGATGGATGGAGTGTGTGAGTGAGTTCGACTGAAAGTAGGTTTGAAGGAGGGAGTGCACACGCATGCAGACCCTAATAAAGTATTACTGGGACAAGTAATTTGCTACATTGCCAAGTTCTCTGGCATAAAAAAGGGACTTTTACATTAATGAGCGAAGCAGCGAAGGACTGGTAATGAACTCTTATCTATAGTTAAAAAAAGAAGACAGAGATTTAAATAGCTTTTAAATAGTACCTCAGGGAAAAAAGGAAACGTGTTTATAAATTCATACGTTATCCCGTCCCTCAACGTCAGTAGATGTGATTAGACTATATTTGATTGTGTAGAATAACCTTGAAAAACTGTACACCATTTAAATCAAGTGGCATGAACTTAATCCAGGCCATCACATCCACTTAGTTAGTGATAACTCGTAACCCAAAAGATAACTTTGGCCCATGTCCTTCTGGTTAGACAATAATAAGACCTTAACTCTCCCATTCCTTTACCATCCATGTGGCTGTATATTTACATACTTTATATCAGCCTGTATCCCTTCATGACTACCAATGTGGAAAAACAGATAGTAAAGAAAGATAGATTTGAGGTGTGTAGTGCAGTTCTTCCTGTGAACTAGCTCATAAGCCCTTGATCAGGACAGCGTAGACGCTATCTGAATGTCAACCATCTATCTGCAGGATAAAGTAAGCCCCCCCCATTCCCAAACTGCAAATCTGCCTTATCGATCCTGCTATGTCACTGTTTAAATAGAGAGTAACCATGTGTGCAGATGAAGACAAATAAGCCCATGAGCAAGGCCGCAATGAATTGACCAGAACTCTTTTTTGGGGGGTATTTTCTTTTCTTGCAGATGATCTTTCACAGGAGACTCACACATAACAGAAATGTTATTACCTTTGCTGGCAGTGAGGCATTAATGCTTTCAAAGGCAGTCATAAATGCATGAAATGGCATGGCCGCCCAATAACACGTCGAAACAAACTTTATTGTTTGGTGTCATCTGAGAGATGGATGAAAAAAACACCGTAACCCAAAGGTCATCAGTCATGTTGTTCTATATTCACTCGGCGCTTTTCCTCCTCTCTTTCTCTTTAAAACGTGTACAGCTCCTCTCTCCGTCTCCGTTTATCACTCTATACCTCTCCCCCGTGTTTTTCTCCCATCTCTCCCCCTCCCTCCCTCCCTCCATCCATCCTCTCTCTTACTTTTTCCTTGTTTTCCCCTCCCTCACCGCAGCTCTGTCTTCCCCGTACCCCATCTCCGTCTGGCTGGCACATCTCTCGGTGTTCTCCCCCCCTCCCCCCCTCTCCCCCTCTCCCCCCCTCCCCCCTCTCCCCCCTTGTGTCTCTGTGTGAAGCGTGTAGCTCATTAGTTTGCTTGCCGTGCCGTCTCCTGTCAGTCTGTCCTTCACATCTCGCTGCACTGCTAAGAAGTCATTTACGCCGCTGCACTCCGGTCTCCATATGGTTTCATCACCATTCCGCGACCGAGGGGGGGGAGAAAAAAAAAACGCAGCTCATAAAATAAAAAGAAATAACGGTGAAAAAAAAACTTGCGACTTTGCTAGCTTTGTAAAAATGGCATTATCCGGTGTAATGATGCAGCACTTTGATAGCAAGGCAGGGGGAAGAGAAACGAAGGAATGAAGACGCAAGTAATAAAGAAAGCAGGCTCCTGAAATTATGTAAATGCCAAATAATAAAAATACTATTTGTCATTCATGGTAGTCATTGGTACATCAGCGAAAAATATTCTCAGCTAAATAAGGATGTTGTTGAAGATATCTGAGGGCTGAAAAAGGCTGGCTGTATACTGTGCAGCAGATTATGATCACTACTGGATATGCCTAATCACTTTTGGCCTTGCTTTTTTGGGGCAAGTTATGTGTCATCCAGATGCACAAATCTCTCTCTCTGCCTTCAGGGAATTAAGATATTTATTAGTAATGTAGTCATGCCATAATGCTACCATAATTCCATATGACAGGTTTTATACCTTTGCTGTATACATGTGTGTTTGAGTGAAAGAGAGAGAGAGGGAGAGAGAGAGAGAGAGAGACAGCCATAAATAATCACAATAATGGGAAAGAAAACTCAGGAGTGTATACAGAAGGAAAATGAATGATAGATTGTATGTAAATCCTAACCTTTCTGTCAGCGGCAGCAATGGGCCATGTTGACAGCATGGTGAACGCGGAGGTGTTTGTCCTGTCAGTGCAGCAGAGAGATAGTCCTGTCATCGCTGACTAATTACACCGCAAGGAAACAGTTGAGTCCTCTGTTTATGTGTGAGCAGCCAAGGGAGGGGTGGTTATGCATCGTTAATCAGATGCTGTGTTCTGTCGAGAGCTGCTTGAGCGGTTCGGTCTCTGTCACGCAGACAGACGCAACCCAGTCAAACGTAAACGCGCACGCACACGCATAACCACTCACATAAAATCACTGATTAGTCAGTCACCTTAAAATAGGATCACCTATTCACTGGTAGGAGGTATTTCCTGTTTCTTGCACATGGCAATGAAAAATTAAAGGGCGAGGAGTCTGGCCCCTCCCAGTCTGGCCCCTCCCAGTCTAGCCCCTCCCAGTCTGGCCCCTCCCTGTCTAGCCCCTCCCAGGCTGGCCCCTCCCAGTCTGGCCCCCTCCCAGGCAGTCTGGCCCCTTTAGCTGTGGACCACCGGCCCTGGTCAGACTTAGGTCATCTGACACTAACTCAAGTGGGCCTCAGAGACAGAGCCAAAAACAATCTTAGACAAGGGCCACTGGAATGAACAGAGAAGAGAGGAGTGTTGTGTATGTACGTGTGTGTGTGTGTGTGTGAGAGAGCCGGATAGATTGACAGAGAACATAGTGCAGTCCAGTGCTTCAGGAGAAGCAAAGCTTTTAAGAACAAGGGGTTCTGAAAAGGAGAGAGGGAGGGATAAACACAGTGCAGAGCTGTAAAGAGAAAGAGAGAGGGAGAGAGAGAGAGGGGGGAGAGAGAGAGAAGGAAAAGGCAAACTGACATCTAAAAGCAAACTAAAAGTACATTTCATATTAGGCTTAATTGCGAACGGGAACAATACTAATTTGATGTGACATCATATGGGTTTTAAGTGACTGTATGAATAGAAATTGCCATCAATTTTATAGATTTAACAAACCAAAAAACTCTGTACTCTGTACTAAAGCACCGTAAAGAACACAGGGAGAGACAAAGGGAGAGAGAGGGGGGATAGAGACAGAGAGAACTTGGATGGACAGCCAAAGAGAGAGAGAGAGAGAGAGAGAGAGAGCGTATGTTTGAATGTCCAGCATGTTGCTGGACATGTTGCGTGGTTCCACCAGTGATGACTGTCTGTCTATGATGCTTAGTGCCATTCCCTTCAGGTGACAGGCCTTCTGGGTCAGGGATCTGGACACCACTCATCACTGTCACCTCACGCTTGACAGCCGGTGAGAGAGGATGACAGGCGGGAATAACGCGTTTTTCCCCCGGTACACTAACGAACTCTGACACATGCACAAATACATGCAAAGGAGCACATGCAGGAGGTGCATGCAAACCCACGTTCTCTTTGACGATATCATGTTCGTTAACGCAGACACACACACACACACAACACCTCTGAAGCTTGTACACTTGTAAAAAAATTGTTAACCCTGTTTGGTGAGTGTACCCAGCTGGTGTGTGGTCGCACCCACACACTTGTATTTTTATCGTCAAATATTAAAAAGCTATGAAACATAAATCAATGTACTGTATTATTAGTTCTCCCTCTAAAACCTTTCCAGCTTCAAAGCCAACCCACACAACACAGCCCACCCTGCCACCATCTTACCACAGAAGCAACTAGAATTGATTCGCTTGTGCACCCAATCAGGCATCGAGCCAAAGGATTGTGGTAAACTAAAGTTCCTCATGCTGCACTTCTATGCTACCATCAATAATGAGCAGATAAGATAAATGATTGCCAAGTCAGGTACATGCCTCGCGGGCACAGCACCAAGGCTCAGTGGAGCTTCCAGAAAGAGCGCCATGAGGTTGGCAATGCTGGCACCGATCCGGGCACCAGACCAATTTCACATACTGTACTAATTTAATAGGTGCGTTGATCGCTGTTTGACGTGCTTGTTTTTCTTGTATCGCCCATCTGTCTCCTTCATGTTAATCTATTTGGAAAAACAAATGAAACATCTGCATAGCGGGAGAGAAATGGAGCGGACACAGTCCAATCCCAACTGTTAGTGTCTTCTTCACAGCAGGAGGGGTGTGTGTGTGTGTGTGTGTGTGTGAGAGAGAGAGTGGAGACACACACACACAGTTTCACACTCTCTCGGTATCTCAGTGTGTTTTTTGGCACATTTGAATGCGAAGTGCACTGGTGTTCCCATCAGTCCTGGAGGTCACTTTGAAATGAAATAGATTTTTTACCAGAACACAACCATGGCTGTAGGGAAGGTCACTTCATTAATCATAGCTAAATGCCACTGTCTTCCCGTCCCCCTTCTTAACCAAAAAGGCATGGAGAGATAGCATCATTGATTGATACCAATAATTAATTCTCCTTAAGTAGCAAGAAAAAGAAAACCTCCCTGTTTAAACTTTTTTATGGGGAGGGTTGTTGAAACCATTCCTGTGGATGTCAGTAGCGTACTATGTGTCTAGATGCATGTTGTGAATTTTGATGTTTTGTAGTTTATCCAGTTATGTAAATTATTTGTTTTCTCTTCTTTGCATACAACAACAAGTAATACGTTGGCTGTGTACGTGCTTATTGGGACCAATTAGGGAAGTGAGTCAAAACCTGAGCAACATTGTTATCTGGTAAATAATGAAAGACGGCAAAAGATAAAATGATTCAACCTTGGCACTCGACTTAAATCTCTTCCCAACACATGCAGCAATTAATAATATATCAGGTATATTATTCCATGTCCATTGTTTGTGTACAGTTGGTGTGGATCAACCCATTTTGAACCAAGGCCTGCTCACGGTAACAATAATGAGATCGAATGTTCGCTATGGAATGTAGCTTGGAGGAGTAGATAGCCATTTAAAGTTGGATTTATCATAAACACAATTAAATATATAACTCCAAGATATAATCCATCAGACAACAACAATCATCTTTCTGTCAAACTGTCATATTAACGTTCATACTAGATGCTGAACGCCCTCCATGAGCTCTCAAGTAAAACCAGTATAAGATTTATCCACTGTGCTGACTTATTCATAGGCCACATGCAGTGACCTTGTAGAGCTGTTGAACCAGAAACTAAAAGAGCTGCAATGTGTTACAATCAAGATGCAGTTTTCTTCACTCTGTACACAGAAGGGTTCCAAGATTATTTTTTTATTATTA
Source organism: Protosalanx chinensis (assembly GCA_030340685.1). Classification (NCBI taxonomy): domain Eukaryota; kingdom Metazoa; phylum Chordata; class Actinopteri; order Osmeriformes; family Salangidae; genus Protosalanx; species Protosalanx chinensis. The sequence goes on along the minus strand of CM059320.1, from coordinate 15,135,681 downwards.
TTTTTGTTCAATAAGTTGAAGTCGTTTTTTTTCATTATTCAAACTGACAACAGCTTCAGGCTTTACATGTTTGAACAGTTAAAATCAAGGAATATGAAAGAGATTTAAGTGGTGACTTGCTAAGCTATTGCATTTAGTTCTCAAACAACTGAAAACACACCCTTGTGGTAAAAACATCAGATCTAATAAAATCCCTGTTCAGATATCAGTGCATTAATATAAGCTAATAAATCATATTAATATATAATTAATGTAATAGCTCTCGTTAAGGCGCCCATGCAGATAAACACACACTTTGCATTAAATACACAAAATAATTAGCATATTTAATTGTGTGTTTATTTGTGCTGCTGTTATTAAAGTTTACGCAATTGGTCGATGAACGTTTTTTTGAAGGATCCTAACAAAGAAGGTAAACGAGTATTTTTAAAGAACGTAATACTTTGCCTCCATCTTGTGGCAAACTGCAAGACGACATGGCGTTTATTAAAAAATCAAGGAACTGGATCATGTTTCTCTAGAAAGAGTCAATTTAGCTGCTAATATGATTTGGTTGTGAAAGTGCATAAATCTGAAAGAGACTGAAGAAGCCATTACCAACAGATGTGTGTGAAATGACGCATCACCTGTCAGCACAGCCAGTTATTACAGTATCTGCTGAGATGGTAAATTATTCCTACACAAATGTACATTTGCCAAAATATCCCCAAACTTTAAAGCATTTATGTGTGAATTTGATAAATACATCCATATATTAACATTTGTTTTGAACAAGAAAAGTATAAAAGCCCTGACAGTATACACATTGTATACTGACCTATTCAAGAACGACTGAAGTATACTTTTATTTATTTTCTATTTGTTTGTTTTCTTTTTGTTTTGTATGTCCTCTTAATTATTATTTTTTTATTTGTATTTGCATTTTCTTTTCTTTCCAAACAAGATGTGACCTTGCTGATTGTATGTTTGGTTAAACTTGACATATCTTGTATGTTTTATATTTCAATAAACCTTAAAAAATAAAATAACAATACAGTATCTGCTGAGAGCGAGCGCTTAACCAGGAAGTGAAATCATAGGCTGCTAATCATACCTATTAGCATAGGCACATGTGCTCTGCCAGATCAGATTCTTTATACAGATTTTACTGTATGTTGTTATTATAAATACACACAAAAAAATGGATTGTGTTTTCGAGCAGCATAAAAAAGCATAGGAAGGATAGTAATACACATTTAGAGATGTTAAAAACAAAGCAATGTGAAATACCAGGAACAGCAACATTTGCAAAGAGAAAGTGCTTTAACCAGCTAATTCACAAATCTGTTACATAACGTCAATATTGGGCCTTATGTTTTTGCAGTCGCCTTTCAAATACACTGAGTTTGCCATTTTAAAAGAAACAACATAAATTCTAGGCGTATGTTAACCTATGTATTAATATCACTGATGTTATTGTGTTTCTTACGATAGTTTTTTGAGTTTCTGATGGTCTGATTCATGAAGCATTTGGCAGATTTATTCATCACAAGTACAGTACCACCACCTACCAGTGTGGGTGTGAACGGAAACCCGAGTCATCGGTATTGACATGTTATAACCAGCCCCTTTGGTGCACAAATGACGAGTAAAAAGGCACGACTAACTTGGCTTCTAGGGTGGCGATTACATCATGATGCATTATTAGTCTGCTCTCAGATTTCGGCATGAAAATCCCAGATCTGGCACCGCGTTTTCTCAATCTGGTTAATCTTGTAAGAAAAGCAGCGAATGTAATGACATAGACATTGACATACTCTTGTTTCTACTGAACAAATTCACAGTATAGGAGAACCTCGTTAACTAGTAGAACCGTGACCTTTTTGGATAAGTGCTGGTGGAGAGAAAAGGCGTAGGAAGGTGGTGAAGAACTTCGTATTTTTCTACTGAAGCACTTAGTGCATAAAGCTCAACATGGAGGCTCAGACACGGTTTGTGAGGGAGGAGATCAACAGCACGGTGTGGGAAGTCCCGGAGAAGTACAGCAGGTTAAAGCAGATAGGGACAGGAGCTTATGGCTCAGTCTGGTGAGTGGAAAACATTGTGTAAAATCATAGACAGTCTGAGCCATTAAATGCATACATTTATTATAAAAAATGCCAAACATTAATGTCAAATATTTAAGGTGCTGTGCTGTTCTCCACCCATATTGATACACTGGATTGTCTTGCAGTGTGTCAATGCAATAACGGCAGCCTTCATGGTGGAGTTTACCCATACATGATGATGTTACCACGTAGTTGTTATGTAGCTGTTCAATATGTGAAGTTACAAAAGTAGCTTTCTGAAGCAACAATATTATTATAGTCAATGTCAGTGACGCAGACACGGTGAAAATGCCCACTGTCATTTTTAGCTTTGGGTGCCATGCAAAACACTCTTTCAGCATTACAGGATAGGTTGTAACTATTTGTGAGTGTGAAATTTACATTGCATGTTGTGTAATGTAAATAGGAATATAGGAAATGTATTGTAAATAGGAAAATGTACTCACAGTAGACTGAGATTTAGTGCTGCTCTAAAGTGCAGACTGTTGGTGAACCTGAACTGCTGTTTTGGGCAAAGTAAACATGATGAGGCACAATTATGTCTCTAATTCTTCACATATATGTTATGTAAAAGTTTTTGTCATGTATTCACGTTTGTTCAGTTAATATGAACCCCTGTATTTCTGAATTAGCCAGTGACAGCCTCATATCAGTCAAATCGAAATCAGTTGAGGTTGCATGCAGTAGGTTACAGTAAATACGTTTTTTTCTCTAACATAATTATCTGTTTTTTGTTGTTGTTGTGGTATTTGTATTGTTACTGTATTGATACACTTCCCCCTTTCTCAGTTCAGCAATAAATGAGAGAACTAAAGAGAAAGTGGCCATTAAAAAGCTACACAGGCCCTTCCAGTCTGAAATATTTGCTAAGAGGGCCTACAGGGAACTACGACTTCTCAAGCACATGAAACATGAAAATGTGAGTATACACTAGCACATGCTAGCAGAAGAGCTTGGGGAAACACATTAGGCTTTATTTACTCTCTATATATACAGTACATTCCTGTTATCTCCAGAATCTCCTTCCTTAGCTTGCCATCTCTCTTTCCCCCCCCCCCCGTCCTCTGTCTTCTGTACCCCCCCTTTCCCCTCTCTTCTCTCCCCCCTCTTTCTCTCTGTCTTCCCCCCAACTTTCTCTCTGTCTTCTCTTCCCCCTCTCTCTCTGTTTCCTCCCTTTCTATCTGTCTCCCCCCCTCCCACCTCCCTCTCTGTCTGTCTTCTCCCCTCATCTCTCTCTACAGGTAATAGGACTCCTGGATGTGTTTACACCAGCACATGAGCTGGACCACTTTCATGACTTGTGAGTACGTTTAACTTCTGAGACATCGTAAAAGACTTGAGGCTAAGGAGGAGTTCTATGCGTCTGATGATTTGGCAAAGACACATAGATACACTAATTAAAAGATTCGAATCGAGCTCTTTAGGGCCGGGCCTTGACTATCACTGATAACCAAACAGGAGGATAACATGGTCCAGTGAAACGGCTCTGTATAAACCTCTATTATAATAGTTCTATTGTTATCTGGTGCGATTATTCTCCTCAGAACAAAGGGAATCGATACCTCTGCTTTAAGGGACTCACCCTATAGAGGCACTGGAGCCTCATTTGAAAATTGCACACCACTCACTAACGTCTACATAAAGTGTCCAGCAGGTTATGCAACAGGTTCATGTTGCCCTGTCACATGGGAAAGGAGGTCACTTGTATAGACCTCTTCTAAATGGTTTACACTGAAATGATGTAGGCTAAGTTTGATTGATCTTAGATCCATGTCTGGCAATGGCAACAATGATGTCTAATCGGTTTTCATATTAAGTTACATAATCCACATATAAAGAAGGTCAATGGGGAAATGAGATGTGGAAGTTCTGTGTGATGATGGTGGCACACTTATCCTCTCTGTCCACAGCTATCTGGTGATGCCTTACATGTTTACAGACTTGTCCAAGGTTCGAGGCCTTCTGTCTGAGGACCGAATCCAGTTCCTAGTCTATCAGATGCTCTGTGGACTAAGGGTGAGGGTTTAAAGCTAAATCTGAGCAGTGGAAGCGGCCATCTTGCTTCACATAACCTACTCACACCATTTGCTTTTTCATACAGATTGATGGTATTCAACTGCAGTAATGCTCCTGATTAAGATGTATGCAGAGCGATGAAATAACAATAACATTTTCAAATTCATTACAATAAATGATACTGATAATGCCTTGCTTTTTCCCCATCCAATTTTCGTGCCATGGCAGTATATTCACAAAGCTGGCATTATTCACAGGGTGAGTTTTTGGTGGGGTTTTTTTCAAGTTAGCTGCCGGGAACCTTTGACATTTGTGCGGAGAGTGTATTGTTGTAGTTTGGTTCATACAGAGCTGCCCTGCCCTAACAGGTATGCTGAGTCATGTGAATTAGTTCTCAGTTGCATGTTGGGAATTGTTATAGACACACCTTGGCTCGAGATTAAAATATTTAGAAGACAGTCATTGTATTTACTTAATCTTTCAATGTGAACATTGTGAAGTAATAATTGGGATTTATCGGTGGATACAAGGTCAAGGGTGACGCAATATTGAAGCAGCAGTGTTTTTATGCAAGTCATTTCTTGTTTAAATTGCTGCTTTCTTCCATTTTATTCAGTAATTCACATTTTATCTAAGACATTTAATTTCCTTACGACACATTTCATTTTCATTGGCAGGACCTTAAACCAGGAAACCTGGCTGTCAATCAAGATTGCGAGCTGAAGGTTTGTATCAAGATTAGAGAAATGCAGTGATGGGATATTAAGTCTGTGATGATAACAGTTCCTTTATGTTCTTGTTGATCCAGATCCTGGACTTTGGCTTGGCTCGCCATGCTGAGGCGGAGATGACAGGATATGTGGTGACCCGCTGGTACAGGGCACCTGAGGTCATTCTAAACTGGATGCATTACACCCAAACTGGCAAGAAAACCATTGCTCTTCCACATTCACACTCTCAACCTCTCTTGAGGCTCGCAATTCACAAAGGCTCTTCAGTCTAGTAAACTAGTCACGTCACGTCAAGTTTCTATAAAAGATCTAGCTATCTAATTCCAATTGTTTCCACTCTCCTCAACTCCAGTGGATATTTGGTCTGTCGGCTGCATCATGGGCGAGATGATCAATGGAAAGACCCTTTTCAAAGGCAAAGACTGTATCCTTTAATGCTCGCTGACAGATTTCTAAAACCTGGCTAAAGCTCATAGGGATTTTGATTAATCGATTGCCATCTTGTCAATACTTAAAGTAGGGGAAGGTTTTAAGGGGGGGGGGCTTACTTGTCTATAGCATCTTCAGAAGAGGATGCAAGGATTTCAGGAGTGATTCAACCCTTGTGAACCCCCACTGAGGTGTCTGTATATAATTTACATGTCTTAAACGGGCTGGATGGATGGATGTATAGATTGGATGAAGACGTTAACCAGATAACCAGATATGGACCAACTCACTCAGATCATGAAAGTGACTGGAGTGCCTGGACCTGAGTTCGTTCAGAAACTAGACAGTCCAGAGGTACGTAAGGAACTTAACACATGTAGATACTACAAGGTATAATAAATAGGGACTTATGTGGCAGAGTGGTTAAGGTGTTGGGCTGGTGATCAGAAGGTCGCCAGGTCGATTCCCGGCTGAGGCAACATTACGTTGTGTTTTTGGGCAAGGCACTTCACCGTTCTTGCCTCGGGGAATATCCCTGTACTTGCTGTAAGTCACTCTGGATAAGAGCGTCTGCTAAATCACTAAATGTAAATAGTAAATGGTTGGCAATGAATCAAAGTCTGCACAATGTACAATGGACGTTATCTTACTCTGACATCTCCCTTTTTATACAGGCTAAGAGCTATGTGAAATCCCTCCCTAACTTTCCGCGAAAGGACTTCTCAACGTTGTTCCCTAGAGCCAGTGCACATGGTGATTTAAAAATCGAGCCACACCCTCTAACCATCGTATTTATCATCGACCACAAAGGGTTTTAACGTGATTGTCATAACATCTTCAGCACGCATTAACAACATGTTTGTGCTCTCCTATTTGTGTCTTATTGAACAAAATGTGGATGGGAACCTGTTGCTTTGTGTCTGTCTCCCTCCCTCTTTTCATAACAGCTATTGACCTGCTGGAGAAGATGCTGGTTCTCGATGGTGAAGCTCGGCTGACAGCTGAAGGAGGTCTGGCACATCCTTATTTCGATGGCTTGAGGGATCCGGAGGACTGCCCTGAGCCAAAGCCTTACGACGACAGCCATGATAACGCCACACTGCCCCTAGAGGAGTGGAAGCGTAAGTTTTATTTATTTCACTGGATTGTTGTTGTCAAAGTGGACATAGGAACATCTTAAATCCATTTAATTTGAATTGGCTTTGTCTGCATACAGTGTTGTTGTTTTTGTTTGACAGGATTATCTTTTAGAGAGGTGAAGAGCTTTGTACCATTCCCACGACGGGATTCCAAGAGAAGAAACACGCTGACAATTTCCCAATGATGATCACTAAACTGTATTGACACTCCTCAGAATCACACACACACAAATACTGAACTGTGGTGAACTTATTACAAGGTGGAACACTGACTTGGTGTTAGTATTTGGTATGTATGTATGTTTATATATACAAACATATATGACAATTACTTCAAGTAATCAGCCAGTGTTTCATCCATTTCTGTTCTCCATTCCTGCACACTGTCCAGCTTCTTATCAAGTCTTAACATGAAGACATATGGTGTAATTTTACTTTTATTGGTCTTACTTTTTAGTGTCACTGTGTGAATGTATTTTCTATGTTAAGACATATTAAATTTAAGATGTAAAGATATTATTGATGTGGCACAACACATGTTCCGTGGGACTTTGCAGGTGAATGAATTTCATGTCTTGAATTTCAGCTTATGCCTCAGGAATTTTCATACATTTCTGATTGAGGTCATCTGTACAATCTTGTACTGAATAAATGGAAAACTACACAGAGTTGGTTTTGTGGACTGCAACACGAAGCATAACCTCTTCAGTTATAAATAACATTAATCTTTGAGGATTTTTGACGTAAGCACTGAATTTTTTTATATTTAGAACAAATTGATGGTTGAGTTAAAGAGACATTTGGTGAAAAGGCGGTCAGCAACATTGGGATTTTGACAAAGTAAAATTCCCCTTCAGAATAATACCTATTGTAGGGTGAAGTTAAACTACGCCGCCAAGTGCACATTGAGGTGCAGTGTTCGTTTAAGTTACTAATGACAGACTTTCAAAGTTTGAAACAACAGTGAGCACGTTGGTCCTTGTGCACTTTGGGTTTAGATTCAGTTTAACTAACCGATCACGGCTCATCCAGTTATTTGTGAACTCAAATCATTATCCGCTACATGCTTACTGTTTTAATCAAGTCTAGCAAGAAACTCGCGCGCGAAAATTCCCTGTGGCTGTGGCTCGTGAAGGGGCGTGTTCACCGCGAGCTCCGCGCGAGCTCCCCTCTGATACCAGCTCACAGCCGCGCGCTCATCCGAGCCTCCAAAATAGTCAGTTAGCTGAAGCTAAGCTATCTTAGCATTTCTCCTCAGTATCTTAAACTAGGTCGTGGACTTAACTCATATTTTTAACCAACTTCAGTACATTACACTACCTAATTATCTACGTTTTTATTGGAAGTAATTGTTCGTCTATCAAACGAAGTAACTGAGGAGAAAAATGATTTTTTAACGGCTATTATAGACCGGCTTTTACGGCCAAAGTGGTGGCAAGCTAGCTTGGCTAGCGAACAACAGCAGCCATTGCTGTTTATGACCCTCTCCGTGATCGTGTCAGTGACTTAGCTAGATAAGGTAAGATAATGTGTTGCTAAAAAAACTATAATTGCGGTCTTCTTGCCACGAATGTGTACATTACGAACGTGTGGTGTATTTTTGTGTTTTAAATGCACTTGTCATTTTTAATAGCCTTCGAGTTTGCCAGTGGTAGAATTGAGTTAGCTTGCTTGGTTTAGCTTTAGCTACACTTGGCTGCTAACCCACTTTGTATCTACTTTTACCAGCTAGTCTAGTGAGTTGCTACGTTTTATAATTTGACAGACATTGTTCTACTAATAATCATTTCATTCAACAGCTTACTCGTGCTGTATTGTCCTAGTTTATTAATTTGTCGTGCTTTCTAGTTTATCATGTTTAATGTTAGAGCTTTTCAACACTGACTTTAAAGCGGTAAAAATGGCTGACATTTCACTCTGGAATAAGGACACTTGGGCTGTGGAGCTCCTGCAAACCATTGGCTCCTCTAGGACTCAATCCACTTAGTGGGTCCAATGATTGGACATGGCACCCCTATGTCCTCCAGGTCATGTAGTTCAGTTGCTAGCTGTTTTATGAGTTAAAAGTCTAGAAAAGTCCTTATTTTGTGTGGAAATTGTGATAGTCTACTATGGTATTGCACTGCACTCAAGTCAGATGACAACAGGGCAGAAGAGGAGTTGCTGTATATGTTGTGTTGCCAACACAGATTGAGTTTTTCTCTCTTTCATAGTGTGAAGGAATTAGTCATCTGTGATCCCGCCTCTTGAAGTATGAAAATAACAATACACACGAGTTTGGCCTTGATACATTTTCTTTTATCAGCAAAAAAAAAATCTTTGCCAGATTTTAAGGGAAATATCTCTCTTTTCTGTTGATGTATTTTCTTACTAGAAAAACTAGAAAATGTCAGGTTAATGATCAAAGTCCACATGCTTATTGTAATTCTAGGCACTGGCACACACTATACAGCTATTTAATATCCATCGGTAATGCAGTTATAGGCATGTAAAATAGAAGGCGTTTGGCTAGCACAGTGATGTTTCCAGATGTGGGGCGTTTTCAGCCTTTTATACTATCAACTTTTGATTGTATGGCTGTAAGATTTTTGTTCCTTCTTCTCTGCGAATCTAATCAAATCATTTACGTACATGTTGGCTTCATCTGACGGGCTGTGCCGCTGACATAGAAGTTATCAATGTATAAATTCTGCTGTTGTCTCTCGTCCGGCCCTGTCTAGTTGCAGCAGTGTGGAGGGCTGGTTGGAGCCCCATGAGGAAGCCACGGCGGAGGGGCCAGCTGGCCGGTGGAGGAGGTGGAGGCGGAGGTCGGCGATCTGATGGTGGAGCGGTCGGGGGTCGAGGCGGGGCACGCCCTCGCTCCCCCTCTCCCTACAGCCTCAAAGCGTCCCCCACCCGCGAGACCCTGACCTACTCGCAGGCCCAGAAGGTGGTGGAGGTGGACCTGGAGGGTCGTCTACACCGCATCTCTATCCTGGACCCCATGACGGTCATCACCGAGGACGAGATGACGGCGCAGGACATCGCCGAGTGCAACAGCAACAAGGAGAACAGCGAACAGCCCTTCCCCCCGGCCAGTCCTCAACCAGGCCGCAAGGCGCCCGCAACCAGAGGACGCAGGAAAGACAACAAACATTCCTCCACTTTGCCCCCGACGTCCACATCTGCCCAGAAAAACTCCTCCAACGACAAGACGAACTCCTCGCACAATCACGGGCACCTCACGGCTCTCCCGGAGCCGTCCTTCCGGGTGCTGGAGACCTTTACCCCGGCCGAGGTGGCCCCGCTGCCCACCGCCTACTACCGCTACATGGAGCGCTCCTCGGAGGAGCAGGAGACCGAGGCGGAGTACGACATGGACGAGGAGGACGCCGCCTGGCTGGAGATGGTCAACTCCAAGAGGGCGTCGGAGGGCAACTCGGCCATCTCCCCGGACACCTTCGAGCTGCTTGTGGACCGGCTGGAGGAGGAGTCGTACCGTGAGGCGCGCAGCCGGGCGCCGTCGCAGAGCGCCATCGACGAGGACGCCTTCTGCTGCGTGTGCCTGGACGACGAGTGCCTCAACAGCAACGTCATCCTGTTCTGCGACGCCTGCAACCTGGCCGTGCACCAGGAGTGCTACGGCGTTCCCTACGTCCCGGAGGGCCAGTGGCTGTGCCGCTGCTGCCTGCAGTCTCCCCAGCGGCCCGTGGACTGCGTGCTCTGCCCCAACCGCGGCGGGGCCTTCAAGCAGACCAGTGACAGCCGCTGGGCGCATGTGGTGTGCGCCATCTGGATCCCCGAGGTTTGCTTTGCCAACACGGTGTTCCTGGAGCCCGTGGAAGGGGTGGACAACATCCCCTCCGCCCGCTGGAAGCTCACCTGCTACCTGTGCAAGCAGAAGGGCCGGGGGGCTTCCATCCAGTGCCACAAGGCCAACTGTTACACGGCGTTCCACGTCACCTGCGCCCAGCGCGCCGGCCTCTTCATGAAGATCGACCCCGTGCGCGAGACCAACGTCAACGGCACCACCTTCTCGGTGAAGAAGACGGCGTTCTGCGAGGCGCACTCGCCCCCGGGGCTGGAGCCGGCGTCGGACGAGGAGGACAGCGAGGGGAGGCTGGTGGGCGGCAGGGGCAGGGCCAGTCGCGGGCGCAGCGCCTACACCCCCGTGGCCCCTGCGGTGCAGAAGAGGAGCAGGAAGAAGGAGACTCTGGAGGGGAAAAGGAAGGGCAAGAAGGCTGCTGAGGCGGCGGCACGCAGAGCGTCCACACCCATGGTCACCGTGCCTCAGATCCCCACACACAGGTCTGTCAGAGAGAGAGTACATGTTGGTCTGTTCTATTGTATCACCACAACGACTGTTGCACTCAAGTTAACATTTTCAGCAGTTCCACAAGCTCATTATGTCCAATAATCATAATCATATCCATCATATCCAAGACTTGGGGTAGAAATTGTCAATGAGGGGTGATATGAGAGAATGATAGAGTGATATGATAGAATCCTTCCAACCTTTACATCAGGTGTTTGAGAGAGAGAGAGAGAGTGCTGGATGGCTGTAGGATAAGATTGTCTCTCTCTCTTCACAAAGGTTGAACATCATCTGCAAAGGCATCCTGTTTCAGAGGAAGAGCCACTTCATGCAGAGGTTACACAACTACTGGCTGCTGAAGCGCCAGTCGAGGAGCGGGGTGCCTCTCATCAGACGAGTGCATGCGCACGTCCAACCTCCCCGGAGCACCGAACAGGTCAGAGGTCAAGCTCTCCCCAGAGACAAGGGGGGTCAGTAGTTTAGAAGTGCGCAGCTGAGGTTCTTTATTAGTTAAATAGCGCCGCCCCAATAAAATGGATGTGTTGTGAAAACATGCTGCTCCCCCCCTCCCCTCATGCTGTTGACGTGCCATTTTTGTTTTGAAAACACACTAGCCCTCCTGTACTGTAGGCGTGCAGTTGATCTTGTGGCCTGTGTGTCTGTGTGAGCAGCCTGAGGTGGATGAGAAGGTGTCTGCTGTGAGAGAGGAGCTCAGGTACTGGCAGAAGCTGCGACACGACCTGGAGAGAGCAAGACTGCTGGTGGAACTCATCCGCAAGAGGGAGAAACTGAAAAGAGAGCAGGTAGGAGGGAGGGGGGGTGGAGGACTGGCTGGGAGGAAGGCGTTTATAATACTGGATGAAATCGTTATCACACTTCCTAAAAAGGAGATGTTTTATTTTTTCGAGCAGGGTTTTGGTTCTGCCAGGTTCTCCGTCTTGGTTTCATTCTGGTTCCTCTGTTCCCCAGCTCAAGCTCCAGCAGGCGGCCATGGAGCTGCAGCTGACCCCCGTGCTGGTTCTGCTGCGTTCCACGCTGGACCAGCTGCAGGAGAAAGACAATGCCCAGATCTTCTCAGAACCCGTGGATGTCAAAGAGGTGAGGGTTGGCGAGGCGACGGTTAGACATTCTAAACCTGTCAGCTATTGTTTGGTGTTTGTTGTTGTTGTTGGACATCTTTGAGGCAGTGTGAACTGGTTTTAAGTAGCTCTCTCTCTCTTCCTCTCTATCTCCCTCTCTATCTCCCTCTCTCTCTCCCCCTCCCTCTCTCTCTCTTTCTCTCTCTCTCTCCCCCCCTCTCTCTCTCCTGTGTGTCCCCAGGTGCCAGACTACCTGGAGTTTGTCAGCCAGCCCATGGACTTCTCCACCATGCGCTCCAAGCTGGAGGCCCACAGCTACCGCTCGCTGGCCGACCTGGAGGCCGACTTCAACCTCATGGTGTCCAACTGCCTGCTGTACAACGGCAAGGACACCATGTTCCACCGCGCCGGCCAGCGGCTTCGGGACCTGGGAGGGGCCATCCTGCGCCACGCCCAGCGCCAGGCCCAGAACACGGGCATGGACCTGGAGACGGGCATGCACCTGCCAGAGTCGCCCCAGAAACATGACTTTTACAGCTGCACCTGGGAGGACGGTGAGTCACTGGGGACAGTATGAGGCAGAGGCGAGGCAGTGGCGAGGCAGGAGAGATGAAGAGGAGGCGGGGGGGGGACAGTATGAGGCAGAGGCAGGAGAGAGGATGAGGAGGCAGGGGGGGACGGTATGAGGCAGAGGCGAGGCAGGAGAGATGAAGAGGAGGCGGGGGGGGGACAGTATGAGGCAGAGGCAGGAGAGAGGATGAGGAGGCAGGGGGGGACAGTATGAGGCAGAGGCGAGGCAGGAGACTGAGGAAGAGGAGTCACTGGGGGACAGTATGAGGCAGAGACAAGGCAGTTTTTGGCGAGTTTGCAGTACAGCATCTGTGATAGAAGCAAGACTCGAGGACTCGAGGCTTCAAAATAGACTCAGATCAAAAAGATTCAGCGATACGCGTGTCATCAATCCTGACCATTCATCCCTTTGTTGTGAATCCAGTTTTGAGGCTGGAGTTTGCCAACACTCTCCTCAGCGTTAGGCTGTTTTCAGAGCTATCAGGATGTTAACAGTCTGGAGCCAGTAGCAGGAGTGAGGAGCTGAAGCTGTGTTCTCTCTCTCTCTCTCTCTCTCTCTCTGCAGTGGACAGCCTGCTGGACCCAGCCAACCGCCTGCACATGTCTGTGGAGGAGCAGCTGAAAGGTCTGCTGGACAAGCTGGACGTGGTGACCTCCATGAGGGGCAGCGGGGCTCGCACCAGACGCATCCGCCTGCTCCGCAAAGAGATCAACAACGTACGCTACCGCCAGGGCCAACACCACCGCCACTCTCTGCTCAACGGGGACGTCAAGGAGGAGGAGGAAGAGGAGGAGGAGGATGAGGAAGATAAGGTCGACGCCGAGAAGTCGTCTTCTGATAAAGGTGGGAGAATCAAATCAACCTGAATGGGATTGTTACATAACAAGCTAAAGAACAACGAAACCGAAAACAGGCTGTTGTGAAGGAATGGGTGGGGAACAGTTGCATACATGAGCTAACAGAACATTGTCCTCAGGTAATTGAGCCAGGGTCCCCCCCCCCCACGCACCAACCCAAACCACACCTCTGTCTCCAGTCTAGTAAGTTGGGTCCCATAGAGTCTTGTTAGCCATGGTTGCCTCACAACCCTCCTCAGAGTGCTCTGGCACTTCCTTCTCACCTCTCTGCATCCCTCCATAGCCTCTTCCTCTCCATTGGCCACACATGTCATGCCCATCCCACCACTGACACTGGTGTAGTCCTTCTTTAAAGGGGTTTTAAGTAGGGTTACTCACCACGGGCAGGAAGGGGGGAAATCACGGTTGCTTCTGTTTAGAACTGCTAAACTAAAATAAAGAGTTATTATTATTCATACTGGCACTGATGGTATGAATTCTTGGTTCTTTGGAAGTTCTTGTGTGTATTTACTGTGAGTTTTGAGTGCAAACTCATGATTCTTCTTGATTTTAGGCTTTTAGTCACAGCCTGAAATTATATTAGACAACTGAGAAGTATTTTTTATTTTATTTGTATAATTATTTTGTCTTGATTAAAATAGAAATGCCCCCAGAAAAAGAAAGACATTGAAAACTCCACATCATTTTCCAGTGCAAATACTCTAGAACATTTGACATTACACACCGCATACTAAATGAATATTCATGCTAACAGTCAGAATTCAAGAAGCAAAACAGTTCAATGTGTTCTGATCCTGTTTCAGAGGACCTCAAATCCACCCCTCCCCCAACGCTCGAGCCCACCTCCTTGGCCCCGCCTCCCCGGCACGGCGACCCACCTCTGGAACCGCCCACCCTGCGGCCAATCACAGGAGAGCTGAGGACCGCGGGCCGTCCGTGCAAGCGGCTGAAGCTGGACAGCGAGAGCTCCTTCAGCGGCACGCCTCCCCCCGACACAGGGAACAAAAACTGCACTAAGGAAGGGGAGGAGTCACCGTCGCCGGGTCTGCACGTCGGATTGGCCAACGGGCTGGCGGAGCACACGCCCCTGCGGCCCGCCCCACCACGCCCCGCCCCCTCGGGAGGGGTCGGCCGTAGGACTTCCGTGCTTTTCAAGAAGGCCAAGAATGGAGCCAAGCTGTTCAGGGAGAAAGATGGAGGTTTGGTGAACGGGACCAGTACCCCCCCTACCCCCAGCTCTGCTGTCAGCACCCCTCTGTCCACCCCCACCAAGACCCCCCAGAAGAGCCCCGCCCCGCCCATCCTGACCTCCCCCGATCGCCTGAGCCCAGGGCTGGACTCTGACAGCGAGCTGGAGAAGACGCCCAACCACAAACTGGAGAGGGGTGAGTGGGTTACGGATACTTAACTTAAGTGGGTTACGGATACTTAACTTAAGTGGGTTACGGATACTTAACTTAAGTGGGTCATGGATACTTAAGTAGATTTGTTTCTGGGGAACCCTTTCCCTCTTTAAAGAGAGTCTGAATTCAAACTGATGGTTTCTTCTGGGTTTCTTTCGAGCCGTCTGACTGGTTTCTCTCTCTCTCTCTCAGGTCTCACCAACGGGTTCAGAAAGCACAAAGATGGCGACTCAGACCCCGACAGTAGACCCTGTCCCATCCTCCACAAACAAATGTAACACGCTCTTCTTGACACTTTTGCTCTTAACAAGATGCTGTACGTGCACAGAAGAGTACAGTTTAACCATACTGATGATGATGATGATGATGATGATGTATAAAGTGCTGATGATCCTCCTCTTTAGTTTTAGCTCACCGCCCAAGAAGAGTCTGGGCAAACCAGCTCTGTCCAGAGTGCCCATCCTGGAGCCTGTGACCCTGGACTCAGACTACACCGGAGCAGGTACACCATGGAGCTTTAGATAACACTGGGACACTGAGCTGCAGCTGGGGGCTTTAATATGGGGTAACCCCCCCCATCCCTAGTATGTGGTGTATCCAGGACAGGTTATATCAAGTATACAGTTATATGTAGTGCAATTTATATCTAGTACGTGTTATAGCTAGTGCAAGTGATATCAGTGATCGATGCTCTTTTGTAAAGCTCTCGCTTTAGGATAAAAGCATCTGCTAAATGAATAAATGTAAATATCTTGTATGTAGTACAAGTTGTATCTAGTATGTGTTACATCTAGTACAAGTTATATCTAGTATGTGTTATATCTAGTACAAGTTAAATCTAGTACAAGTTATATCTAGTACAAGTTATATCTGGTATGTGTTATATCTAGTACAAGTTATATCTGGTACAAGTTTTATCTAGTATGTGTTATACCTAGTACAAGTTAAATCTAGCACAAGTTATATCTAGTACAAGTTATATCTGGTACAAGTTTTATCTGGTATGTGTTATATCTAGTACAAGTTATATCTAGTACATGTGTAACATGTCAAGACTCGCCCTGGAATGGGGAGGGGGAACGTACCAGAAAAAAACGATCTCTCCCCCCCAGCAAAAAAACAAACAAAATAAACCCCTGAGCTGAAGTGTGCTGAAGCTGACTTCCTGTGTGCGTGTGCAGTGAACAGCATCCTGCCGTACGAGGAGGAGACGGAGCTGGAGCCTCTGGACCTGGTCTGGGCCAAGTGTCGAGGGTACCCCTCCTACCCTGCTCTGGTGAGTCCATCCCACACTGAACACCTGAGCTACTGCTCTGCAGGTGGACTGTGGTTTAGGGCTGCAGCTATCGATTAATCGATTACCGTATTTTTCGGACTATAGGGCGCACTTAAAAGCCTTTAATTTTTCCAAAAACGACAGTGCGATTTATAATCCGAAGCGCTTTATATATGGATTAATTCTGATTTTACATTTCATTTAGCAGACGCTTTTATCCAAAGCGACTTGGTTCTGATTACTGACCCCAGCATTACGGCTACCGTAGCCAGGCGCGTTGCGGAGTAATACATACTGTGCTTCACCATAATATTACAGTGTGTGTATAAGGATCCCAAAGTGGCACCTGTCAAAAGACACGCTTACGACGCAGATTTATCTGACAGTTTTTTTTCTGCTTAATGCGCCTTATAGTCCGGTGCGTTTTATATATGAAAAAAGATCGAAAATAGACCATTCATTGACAGTGCGCCTTATAATCCAGTGCGCCCTATAGTGCAAAAAATACGGTAATCGGATAAGTACTTTATTTTCAAGAAACAGCCAATAAAGCTATAAACATTACTCAAATCACTTATCACATTTATACAAAATTGCACAACCATCAGCTGCCTTTGAAAGTGCCTTTTGTGGTGTGCGTAAACATTTATATATTACATAATATATTATTTGACAACTGGTCAGTGCTTGTATTTATTTCAGTACCCCAATTTATTGATGGTTGTGCAATTGTTAATAAATGTGATAAGTGATTTGAGTAATGTTTATAGCTTTATTGGCCGTTTCTTGAAAATAAAGTACTTATCCGATTAATCGATAGCTGCAGCCCTACTGTGCTTCAAGCCCAGTTTGGTGGGAGCACAGTTCTGTGAATATCAGAGGGGTTTGTTTTTCTTTTTTCTTCCAACTTATGGGAACAGATCAATATTTTCGAGGTAGAACATTGGATGTTTACTTCAGTGGGGGGGCAGTTAGGCTTTTGGATAAATCCTTTTACGTACATTGTGCAGTGCTTTTGGTTAGAAAGCTTCTGCGACAAAATAAAACGAGAAGATAGATGACATTTAGTCATTTTGACAGACACTCTTATCCAGAGCGACTTACAGCAAGTACAAGTACCGGGATATTCCCCCATGAGGCAAGAAGGGTGAAGTGCCTTGCCCAAGGACACAACGTCATGTTGCCTCAGCTGAGAATCGAACTGGAAACCTTCTGATCACCAGCCCAACACCTTAACCCCTCAGCCACCTGACTCCCGATAGATAAATGCTTTCATCCCACAAGAGCAGACCTAACCGCCCCCTCCCCCCTCTCCTTGGGTCCAGATCATAGACCCAGAGATGCCCCAGGATGGCATGTTTCACAACGGGGTGCCCATCCCCGTGCCCCCCAAGGACGTGCTGCAGCTGGGGGAGCGGAGGCAGGAGGAGGCTGGGGAGCCTCTGTTCCTGGTGCTCTTCTTCGATAACAAGAGGACATGGTGAGTCTCTCTCAGTTCATCTGTAATAAAAAGCTGTTTTTGTCACTCTGGTATATCATGCAGGTCTGCCACATTCACATTCGTTGCCTTGTGAAGTTGGGGTTTTGGGCGTGGGAGGTGTGTGTGTGTGTGTGTGTGTGTGTGTGTGTGTGTGTGTGTGAAAGTGTGTGTGTGTGGAAGTAATGTGTAGAACTAGGCTACTGTGCGATGTGCACTGCTGAGTGTGTTGATGCCACCTGACCCTCACCCCCCCTGCCCGCCCCCTCCACAGGCAGTGGTTACCCAGGGACAAGGTGACCCCCCTGGGCGTGGACGAGACGGCAGACAAGCTCCGTGTCATGGAGGGCAGGAAGACCAGCATCCGCAAGTCGGTCCAGGTGGCGTACGACCGCGCCATGATCCACCAGAGCCGCGTCAGCCACCAGCACGGGTTCGTCACCTCCAACTACCTGTAGAGTGGCGGCCATCTTGACCTCTCCTCCAGCCCTCCACCCCCTCCAGAACAGAACACTCCCCCTAGATCTCCTACCACCAGATGGGTGTCATCAGCCTCCCCTGGTGCGACTGGATGGACCTATCCCAGCACTCTGAGATGTGATGAATTGTGTCTATGGGGTCTGGCTCACCACTCAGGCTTCAGGCATGGAGTCTGTTAGCACCACAATACCAAACCACTACTTCTCTCCCAAAGAGAATGGTGGGTTTATGCCTTGGAGGTGAAGATGGAATATTTCGAGGTATCCAATGTGTTAACCCCCCCTCTCCCCCCCCCTCCTCCACTTCCCTGCGATTGCATTACTGGTTTTTAAACTGGAGTTTTAAACTGTGCTGGCTTGATCAGAGTTTCTACAGCCCTATTTGTTTTTTTTTTTTAAGACGCTACTGCCAAGAAATCAAAAAGGTTGTAAAAGAGATTTATCGTATTTATATGACACAAGGAAGACGGATGAATGCATTACTGCCATCTTTTTTTACAATAGCTTTTTACCTTTTAAAGTTTTTTCAAAACCACTTGTAAATTGTAAAGACACTTGTGTATATGTCTGTGTATATCACACTTGATCTAATTTAAAGTCGCTATTTTTTAAATGCGAAGTCAATCACTCATGGGTTAATAAGCTGTATATACTTGTACAAAAATATATTATTGACTTGCAGCAGACTGTATTCAGCTTGTCCTTAAAGTCAGCTGATTGTATGTGCATCTGTATAACACAGTACAATGGCTTATGGTTCTTTATATAAATTCTCATTTTTTTGATACAGAGAAATGTAATTTATTTATGGAAGGCAAAAATATAGAAATACAGTTATATGTGGGTTGAAGGTGAGAATGAAATCTGTTTATTTAAGCTATTGAATGAGGTTTTTAAGGCGTACAGCCAAGACGATTAGGGTTTCCAGATGTGTGATTCAGGGGTTAACTTGTTCTGTCATCAGTCCTGAACTGCCCCTTTAACTCACCAACAAAGCACAGAGAGATATTTATTGTTGACTGATTTCTGGAATCCCAAACCTTGTCAAGAAAATGAGAAAAATAGAATACTTCTACGCGTGTACAAACTGCAGATTTTACTTACCTTTGTCTGAATCAGTATTTTCTCATGTGGAGAAATAAACGTTCTTTTGAAGAGACAAAGTTGTATATTGTACACATGTTTTTTATGTGGTAAAAGATGCACAGAGTTACAGGAGTCGTCTGACAATACTTTTTATTGACCAGTATTCTTCAGTATGATAACTATAACCATGTGACAAAGCAAAAATAACCTAAAGAAATGCTAAGTATGTCAGTAATAAACAGGCCAATAACATGTCTTCCAAATGTTTGGTACACTAATAGCACATATCAAATCACCCAAATCAAAGCACAGAAAGTTTCCTGTTGCCTGGCAACGTCAGGGCTGTTGTCGTAGCAGCGTGAGGTGGTTGTGTCTTAAGGTCCGCAGCTCCGTCAACCTCCCCAGCAAGCGGGCGAACCGCTGCTGCGCTGCAGGACCCGGGCCCCTGCATTGAGCTCCGCCCTGGGCCCCACACACCCTGCACAACAGGTCCAGGATCAGCTCCTGCAGGCTCTCCACACAGGCTACAGCCCGCAGCAAGTCGCGGTCTGGTGGGGTGAGAGGTTCAGATGGTGAGGTGACACCTGGGGGGGTTGTGGGCTGCCGTGTGACGGTGGTACGGAGAGCTGGTCTCTCACCTGAGCAGAGCAGTGCTGTGGCGGTGAGTAAACAGTATTCAGCCTCCGTCACCCCCAGAGCTGTCATACTGTGGAAGAAGTTAAGGACTGGTCCTAGAAGGTCTTCACTGACTCCTGGTCACACACACACACACACACACACACACACACTGCTCTCAGACCAGTGTCCAGCTCTACCTGGTTCGAACACTTCCCCCTTACTTGCCTCAGGGGGGAATGTCCCTGTACTCCAGTTGCTCTGGATAAGAGCGTTTGTCTGAATGTTTGGGTTCTTTTCCTTACCACAGTTCATTGAGGTACCGCTGTGTATGTTCTCCTTCGACTCTAAAGTCCTCAACCAGTGATGATTTGAGATATTGAAAGGCTGTAGAGCTGCTGAAAGGAATGAACAAAATCACATTTGAGAACAAATGGCCTCCGTTGGACCTTCCCTGTACCCCCTGTACCTGGATAAGACATTCTCCAAACACCAACAGTCCTACCTGGGCTGGGTCCTGCTGGGTTCTGGGAGAACTGCTGAGCTGACATAAGGAACATGACCTCTACGGAACAACTGGAGAGCAGAGTGTTCTGGTCCGAACAGTCCAGAAGATCGAACCCTACAAGAAAATCAGATCCAGTGAGCGACTCCACAACCTCTCTCAGCCCGTCTCTGACGATCTGACCTTCTTTCAGGTTAAGAGCAGAACTCGAGAAGTGAAAGCAAGATGGAGAACTGACCGGGGACACTTTTGGCAAAATGCAGGAGCCTCTGAGAGGGAAGAGAAACCGGTTCAGTGAGTCTGTCTCCACTGCCGTCTGCACAGGACCACTCAAACACCTAAACAGCAGACACAACAAAGAAGGCATCAGCAACACGATCGCTAACTCCCAACCGACATACAAGCTGTCGTTAGCGGTAACTGGAAATGGGGGTGGGCTCGGGTAGGGGGGGAGAGTGTTACCCACCCTGCAGTGTGTGTAGTCCTGGGCTCTGTACTGTCGATGGGCCTCCACCATGTTATCTAGTACGTGCTGCTGTTCTCTGGATAGACTCATAGACAATGACTGCCAGAGGAACAGACCGTCAATTAGAGGTGCCCAAGTAAAAGAATACGACGGAGTACAAACATACATCTGTACCAAAGTTGTCAGAAAAAAGCCTACGTGAATATTTCAAGAATCTCCTCCGGCTACGCAGAAATATATGAATATTATAATGAAAACGCGTTAAGCGGTCTGTTTCGAACATTCTAAAGAGATTTTCGTTCCCATTTGTTTTCCTGTATGGAGAAGCGCACACCTGTCCATGCAGCCTGCTAGTGGAGGAGACGCCCCTACTCTCCACTCCCTCCTCCTCCTCCTGCCCTCCCCGGTGCTTCGCTCCCTTCCTCAGCCTCTTGGACTGACACTGCACCTCCGTCAGCAGACCTGAAGAGGACGAGAGAAAGACGGCGTTACCAAGACCCCAACATCGCTTAGCAACCAGTAGCAGAGATCGTCATGTTCTAAAAACTGAGTGATTTTGTTTTTGGATTATGGATTCTGTTTTTCCCCAAATTAATTCTCCTTTCTCGATGTAGAAGGAAAATTCAAGATGGCGTCCTCTCTCACATTCAGCCAGCATGCCCACAGCACGACATTTTCTCAGACGACAGTCTTGACACTTCCTCCTCATGTACATGTCCATCTCACAGCTTCCACCGCTCTTGCACCGGTACACCGCTTTCTTGGTCACGCTCCTCCGGAAGAAGCCTGGAACACAGGAAAGGTGGGACAGAGGTCAGAGGTCAGAACACAAGAGGCCAGAGTCACATGACCATCATTCATGAGTTCTTTACCTTTACATCCTTCGCAGGTGAGAGCATTGTAGTGATAACCTGATGCTTTGTCTCCACACACCACGCACAGCTCGTCCTGACCTCTCACCCTGCCTCCATGGCCCAGCCTGGTCCTCCGAACCAGGGGCACTACCCCCACGCTGCCTAACTTCCCCTGGCCCCCGCATCCATGGGGGTCCAGGCTGGGCTCGCAGGGAGGCTCCAGGCAGTGAGAGTTGTAGGGGTAGGGGGAATGGCAGGGATTGGGGGAGGAGGAGGATGGGGGTCCGTAGAGGGAGAAGGAGGTGGCGTTGGCGTGGCTGTACTGCTGCTGGCTGAAAGAGAAGCCTTGGAGGTCGACATCCTGGTAAGTGTAGCCCAGCGGGTCTCCCAGAACATCTGCATGGGTTTGGAACACACACACACACACGATCGCAACGTACATTCAAGAATAAATGTAAGAATCCTATTTCCTGAGCTAATTCACCACTGGAGAAATGTGATCGTATTGCCTAAGGGGTTTCGCCTACACAACAAGGAAATCATTGCAACATGTCACCCAAGGTCATGATTTCAGTCACACTGGTTTTCCAGTCAAAGTGCATCTGAAGAATTTGATCTTTGATCATCATCTCATGTAATTCATGTGTGACCTTATGTCTTTTACAGCTCCAGTGGGATGTAATAAATAAACTTTAGAGCGAGACTTTGTGAACCAGTTTGGTCTGTGGAAACAGGATGCAGCTGAGAGTTTACGGTGCTGTTTAGGATTTTTATGATCCCCTGTTATTAATTTGGATAGTATTTTACAGTGTTTTATGGCAGTTCAACATGGTGTCTGTTTGAGGATGTTAGGGTGTCTGGAAGTGCTGCAGAGGAAAGTCTCCACAGAGGGAACATGTGTCGCCTCTGGCTGCGCTCCTAACACTGCTTCAGTCCACCGCACTGAAACCAGCGCATTAAAGGAAAGCAAGGATGATTTCATTTACGATGTTCTTCCGACCCGTGAGGCTTCAGGAAACCAACGTTCTCCTCTACCTCTCTGGTGTTCCGTGTTCTTGTGTTCTTCTTTATTCGCTGGACAGCGATGATGTTCATGACCCACAGAACATCTCCTCGACCTCGAATAAACGAGTCGAGAGCGTTCTTCATCTCCTCACTTCAGCATTGCTTCCATTTCTCTCTTCTTTCTTCTCCTTGTCCATCCCTCTCACTCCAGCCTTTGGTCTCCCTGATCTCTCCATTCATCTTTCCTATCGTCCCTCCCAGCATGTCCACACTCCTCCGTTCTTTCACACCAGAGGTTCTGGACGACCTGTCAAAGTGAGGGTGCCCCCCCACCACACTCCCTCCTCCTCCCCACCACACTCTCTCCCCCATCTCTCCTCCTCCTCCCACACTCTCTCCCCCAGCACCCCACCTCCCCCAGCCCCCCTCCCACCCACCCATCACGTCTCCTCTCCCAGATGTTTCCTGTCGTAGTGAGACTGGGGGAGGGGGGGATGAGGGGGGGCTGGGTTGACTCCTTGCTGGTTGACAAAGCTGTGGTGAAGTCTGTTTGTAAACCATTTTAGCGCTGTGTAAACACTCCCCTCCGTCCCACACACGCACATGAACGTTACCCCCCATCATGTTCCCGATGTTCATCCCTGCCTGGAGTGGAGACAACAGAATGTCTCGGAGACATTGGTCTTGGTCCCAGCTCTTCTTTATAAATAGTCCCCTTTTTTCCCCACTCTGAGTTAGTATCCTGTGTTTTGGGCTTTGTAAACTTGCTTTCAATTGGCCATTGTGACCAGAGAACAAACTGTGAAATCAACTTGTGAAAGATGCAACCCTGGTAACATCTGCTACACTGCTGCAACAATCACATATTTGTTTAGCAGACACTACATTTGAAATGATCTCTACCGTCAAATGTTCTAACAACTGAGCTGTTTCCTTCCTACTGTAGAACTGTGAGAGTGAAAACCTCATCCGAACTCTAACTGTCGAAGGAAACTGGAGACGATGGACGGCATCAAAGAGTATCACAGGTACACATCCTTCTCAAGACAAAATAAGGCAACATGATGTAATAACATGGGGGTGTAAATTAAGATGGCCAGTGTTCGGTTCGGTCACCTTAACACAAAGTACCGTTGTGGGTCAGGGTCAGGTCAGGGGTGACTTACCGTAGTACTGCAGTGGCTCCATGGTGCTGTACCCCTCAGAGCTGGTGAGGTAACCCCCTGCCGACATGGGCATCTCTGCCTCGCCCCATTCTCTCATCTGGACACAAGAAACACACTTCCTTAACTCTTCATTGAATCCACACACACACACACTAACACAACCACGGACAAAACACTTGTCGAACTTTCCAAAACCGTCCTTAATAACAGCCTTTATGTGAGTCAAGTGGCTGAGCGGTTAGGGAGTCAAGCTACTAATCAGAAGGTTCCTGGTTCAAGTTGTGCCAACATGACGTTGTGTCCTTGGGAAAGGCACTTCACCCTCCTTGCCTCAGGGGGGAATGTCCCTGTACTTACTGTAAGTCGCTCTGGATAAGAGCGTCTGCTAAAATGACTACATGTAATGTGACAACGCTCGCAGGTGCAGTGATGTCATCGCTAGCAGTGTCACTGGTCACTGGTTATTTTTACGCTGGTCTCTCTAGTCTTTGAGGTTAGATCTGCCTGAAGCAGAGCAGCACAGCTGAGCTCTGGGCGGCCTCGCTGGTCCAGGGGGAACCAGCAGAGGAGACTGGGGACCGCCAGGAGAGTGTGAGAAGAAGAGAGAGACGGGGGACTGGCGTCCTAACAGATGGTCCTGGCCTGGAGTTCAGAAGGAGGAAGGAGAAGGGGGGAGGGAGGCAGTGGGATGTATCTTGGATGGGGGGGGCAGGGGGGCTGTCCCTGGGGGTCTGAGCTCCCAGGTTTAGCCAGGCCAGGTGGCTCCCACCATGAAGCAGCTGTGGGGATGGGAGCTGATCAGCCACCTGAATTTTTTGTTTGTGGGAAAGGAGGACAGTGACGGAATGTGGGGGGGTAAAACGTCCTAGCACACGTTGTCGAGAAATTGTCTACAAAGTGCAGAAATTGGAGCTTTGCTTGTTTTTAAGGACGTTTTGAAACTTTGAGTCATTATCACTGGAAGTAACCACAGCTACTGGTATGACTGTGTGTTTTGTGTGTGTTAGTGCAAGTGTGTGCGTGTGCGTGTGTGTGTGCGTATGTTTACTCGGTCTCATGTTTGCCACTGCTCTGTTTGTGCTGCAGTTAATATTTGACACTGGGCAGATTTAGGGCTTTGAGAAACCCGGCATACCCCTAAACACCCCCCCCCCCCCCCCCCCCCCACACACACACACACACACCTACCCACACACACACACACTCACACACAGTGAACTGGGTCGAGGCCTGGCCAGAGCAATCGGGAAGACGACCTGGATCTGCCTCTTATCTGTCACTAATGTTGTCTGACAAGCAGCAAGTTGAGGCCTGATAAAGGACTGACAGAGGCCAGATAGAGGCCTGACAGAAACCTGATAGAGGCCAGATAGAGGTCTGACAGAGGCCTGATAGAGGCCTGATAGAGGCCAGATAGAGGTCTGACAGAGACCTGATAGAGGCCTGACAGAGACTTGACAGAGACCTGATAGAGAACTGATAGAGGCCTGAAAGAGGCCTGACAGAGACCTGATAGAGAACTGATAGAGGCCTGATAGAGGCCAGGTAGAGGCCAGGTAGAGGCCAGGTAGAGGCCTGATAGAGGCCTGGTAGAGGCCTAACAGAGGCCCTTAGCTGCCTCTTTAAACAGCGTGGAGTGAGTCAGCCGCTCCCTCACCAGCACTGACCCATCATGCTGAATGAGCCATGGGGACTCTGGCAGCTCTGAACTCCTGCTGTCCAGTAGATACTGCACCCTGAGTATCCTGTGAACTGTACGCTGAAAAACAGCTGAGCTTACCCACATTCACCAGCCCACATTTCAACCATGACATCCACACGTCTAGGTAATTGAATCTGATTCCTCTTCCTATCTGTGTGGATGAAGGTTTTTTTGTTCTCTGGTCGAACTACAAGAGACCTCACGCTGACTCTCGTTTGATGGTTGACTGGTTCTGTAACTTGGAATCAGTTTTTGCGTGGAACATCAGGGAATAATACATAGAGCGTTCCAATGCAATTCTACTGATGAGCTACTCTGCATGAAGTTTGTGAGGAGGAGGAGAGGTGAGAAGAGAGAGAGAGAATGAGAGACATAGCAGGAGAGAGAGCGAGAGAGAGAGAGAGCATGTTGGATGGTCATTCATAACACTGAGTTATGGTAACGCTTTCTCAAAGTGAGTAAATGTGTCTGTGGATCTTTCAGTGTGGCTGAAATGTCACTTAGTTGGACAAACGCCTCCCTGCTAAACAGCTCAGTTTGAACAGAGTCGAAGAAAACAGGAATGAGGAGGAGGTGGAGGATGAAAGGGAGAGGAGCACAGGGTGAGATTAAACTCAGTAGCTTTGATTCACTCAGCGTGAAGGCAGTGTGCTCCATCTAAATCTCTCTCTTTCTCCCCTGCTCATCTTGCTTTTCTCTTTATCAACGTGTGCTGTTTGCTGGTAGCCAGTCAGATTGTGGGCTGTTTACTGATTCTTGCAGGAAACAGACGCTTAGATTAGTGTGGCCTTGCAGGGAAGAATCATGTGGGTAAAGTCCACGGCGAAATTCTGGCGAGGGGGGAGTTGGGGGGGGGGGCAAAGCTATCATTAATGACACAAGGTATGTAAATACAAAAGTTACTTAAGCGAAGCTCTTTGATAGTGATGTTGATGTTGCCAAAGGATGATTACAGAAAGATTTGTGAAAGAAACAGCCACAGCATTATCTGTTTCAGTGAGAAAGGGAGAGAAAAACGTATCCGAAAGACTTGGTTTTGTCCTGGACTTGTTTTTAAAACAACACTGAAAGAGCTCAAAACACATGCAGAATATTTCAACTAATCTGAATGACTTCATGCACGTAAATCCTACCACTAATATTTACAATCTCAGTTTATGCGGTTAGCAAATCAGTGCTGAACACAAACAAAATCAAGAACACCCAGTCCCAACGTGTCTGCCAGGACAGCCACATTCAGAGACACATCCATAACTGGACCAGCAGCAAACCAAGAAAACGTCTCTGCTCTACAGTAGAAAACATCTGTCAGATCTGGACCAACGCGATGGTTGAAGAGGATTCATCGGTCACTTACATAGTCCAGATCCCTCATAAGCACGGACAGGAGAGGCCACAAACCGTCTCAAACCCAAACGTGTCCATCACGACCTTCAAAACCATCAAAACGAGCCCTCGAAATAAACCACGTCCACCTCAAAGTTCATGGGGACCACATGCCTGATTCTTTTCGAAAAAAAACATTCAAACAAGCCAAAAAGTCCAAACCCAAAAAGAGAGAAAGATCAACTCACTGCTGGTGGTCTCTTCCTGCCTCTCGCTGTGTGTCGACTCTTCTAACATCCTCCTGGGTCTTTCAGTCTCTGACTTCAGTCCAGCCTCTGATATCCTACACTCACCAAACACACACATGTAGTCTGACACAGTCACATACACACACACACTCTGATACATACCCACACACAAACGCACACACAGAAGATAGTACTTTCCCTTTTTTTTCCATCATGAGCCATTGATCATTTGACAATGCAAACATTTCTGTGTTTACTCTATTTAGGGCACAGCAGCAGGAAATGGATATTTAACGAATCCACATGAATCTAACGAGGTACCCCTTCATTTAAATCTATGAGATTCAAATCAAAGCAAACACATTAAAAGAGGACATTAGAGCAGATTAGAGATTCAAGATGACCGTTCGACGCTGCTCACATGCCCCTGTTCCACTGGAACCTCATGTCACTTAATCCTGCATTCAAATAGTCAAACTTCGAACCCTCACAATTACAATTTACTCCGGATAAAGATATGACACGTTGAAGCCGACCCCCACCTCCACCCTGGCAGTGGAGTAGCGTGAGCAGGCCCTGGGTCCCAGAGCAGAGGTGACGGAGCTGGGCAGTGTTGTGTGTGAGCACGGTGAGCGCTGCCCAGGGAGAGGCAAGCCTCATTAAAACATTCCCTGTATTGTGTGTTTATAAACAGGCTCTTGGTCATCTCGCTGATGGATGGATGGAGTCTCGCTATCGCTCTTCCTGCTGCAACCCCTACATTAAGGCTGCTGAGACGCACAACATCGCCACGGTTTCACAACCTCACACACACACGCACAACTTCACACACACAACTTCACGCACACAACCTCACACACACAACTTCACACACACACCCTTGCAAGATCTCCCTGGTGTAGTTCCCACTCCTCATTGACCCCAGTTGTGGTTCTGCCCCCCCCCCCTCCTCCTCCCTGGGTGGCCCCTCAAAGTCACTGTCTGTGTGTGTGTCTGTGTGGGTGTGTGTGCGCGTGTGCGCGAATAAAGAGAAAGTGAGAATGTGTATGTGTGCACGTGTGCAAAAGAGAACGTGTGAGTGTGTGCGTGTGTGAGTTGTGTGTGTGAGAGAGATAGGATTCCCAGGGTCAGAATTCCTCCCCTGCTCTTCTGTGCTAACGGGACAGTAATAACAGTAAGTCCACTAATGAAGAAAAACAACATGGCTGTCAGTGAGTGTTCCAGGAACATGAGTGTCAGGGAAGGGTTTAACAAGGTCCCTCAGCAGGGAGAGAGGGGCAGGGTTCAGGGCTGTGACTGGATTTGAACCTCTCCCTTCACATGATTGATGTTCGGCACACACACTAAAGTGAAAGCGAACCTCTCGTCTATTATTAGACACAAGCCAATAATTGTGGAAATGATTTTCAGTTCTTGTCAGTTTTGCCTTTTCAATTACAAGCTCACTTTAATCACACCTAACTCGTGGGAACATTTAAAGTGACATGATTTGATCAAAGAAGTAGAATGTGATTATTTGTAACAAAACGTAAATCACCACTGTGCAAACATGTAATTTGTGATAAAGCACCAGGAGGGTTAGGGAAAAAAATAAACTATTTAGGTTCACTTAAAACCATTTACAAAAAAAACTCAACCGTTTTATCACTGGATAAATACTGTGATAAATGTATGTTGACACTAAGCAAAGATACAATATCAAGTCTCCAAAATAAAAGGCAATTATTGACACAAAATATAAACTCTAATGATAACTGCACAAAATGCATACATGTTTAACATTTTAACATAAGGCCACCGTTGTACATGGTTAAATAACATGAAAAACTGTACTTTACTGCACACATTTACACATAACTCAGTAAACGTTACAATAAGTTCACATGTACAAATTCCAGTATTTAAATCCACACGATAATTGTTGTCTTTGTAAACATGATTTTAACCAGACAAGAGTTCTCGTAGGTCAACGTTGAGAGGTTCATTGCAGCGATTAGTGTCGAGATTGTCAAACTATCTTTAGCAAGTTTTAAAAACTGTAGGTATTTAGCCTGAACACCTGTTGGAAGCATCGCAAATTCTGGACAGAAATCATCGTTTTTCCCACCTTCTTGGAGAGGAAATGGAAATGAGAAAAAGACTCATTTTAAATATACATCTTAACTGGTGACATGAAACATCATGTCAACATTCTGACAATTCAATGACTAGAGTTTCCTATTCTTGATGAAGACATTAATATCAAGGTCCCTTTAAAAAAACGCAAATAAAAAAAAAATGCTACAGGCATCTTAATGATGACCACTGTATATTTTTTTCACAATCCATATGGAGACAAAAAAAAGATTACTATACATTTTTTTTTTTTTTTACATAATAAATATAATTCGAAGAAGTAAAATAGATTGCAAGGAAATAAAATCGGTGTTTCTTGTCTAGTGTGTCAGGAATGTGAGTTGGAGAGTTCATTGGTTTGTAAACGTCTGCCGTTTCTTCTTAAAGCGGTTGATCCAACAGACTTGAGCTTCCTTCAGTTTCCCAGCAGAGCCGCTGTCTCGTCGCTGTGCTTGTCCGGTGCAGCCGGAGCGTTTCTGTATATGAGGAACTGGAAGGAGATCTGATGAACGAGTGAAGGAATTCAGCAGGAGAAAAACATTCAAATCTGGTCAAATCCCTACGACTGAGAAATACTTACTGTGGTAAAACCTTCAATATCATCCCAGCACAAATGCCTCAAAAGTATTAAATACAGTGATTAATTAATTAATCTCAACCGAATCACAAAAACAACCCTTTTTTTTCCTTCTAAAAAGCATCTGAGGAAATGCCAAAATAATCAGCGATTGAAAGATATTTTACAAATACAATAATCACCTTCTTGTCTAATCATGTAAACATGTCCATTTGACTCGAGCGTGAGGTCTTAAATATTACACGGCCGTTCCTAGACAGCCCTGGAATGTTACAAGTACGTGGGTTAAGGACATCTTAACGGCCGGGTGGCCATTCTTAGGATACGAAGATGTCAAGAGAGAGGGTGCCCAGGCTGCCGATGAGCCAGGGTAAGTGATGCAGGATGTAGCTCTCCTCTCCCTGACCACGCTCGGGGTTCTTCAGGAGCACGCTCAGACCGTACGTCGTGTTCCCCAGGATGACGAGCGCAAACAGGAAGTAGGACACGCCTTCGGTCGACTTCCTTTTGTACTGCAAAAAGGAGAGGAAATCAAAGATTTGATTGAGGGAAGGAATTCAGATTGGAGGAGATTTTGCAGGCAAGGATATTTTTTTGTGGGGGGGGGGAGAGGATTTGTCGTTTTCTAAATCGACCTCATCTCCTCAGCATTTCTCTAGAACATCGATTTAGATAAAAGCTAAGTAAATGGAAATGTACTGTAGGTCTCCCCAGCCTGTCATACTCACGTTAGTGTGCATCTGTGGTAGTCTGGAGCAGAGGTAGAGCACTGAGGACACAGAGCCGATGGTGAACCCTATTATCTCCTTGGTAGTGAAAGCCTGCAAAGACGAGAGAGAAATCAACGTTCAACTCCAGATATAATAAAACCCATCATCCATCTTGTTTTGTTACTCGATCAAGGAACACCTGCTCACCTGAATACTAGAAACACCAGCCTCCGAGGTTGACAGCAAAGCCCGACCTTTGAACCCAGAGGTCATCACTTCCTGTTGAGGTCCCGACCCAGGTAGGGTGAGGAAGCTGGCGGTGAAGCCAAGGAGGTAGATCAAAGCTAACGCGTTGAGCGAGGACCTGCCTGGAGACGAGAACAGGATGTTTGGGGATGGATTCACATTGAACAGCCTAAACTAGATCCAAGTTTTACACCATCAGGACTATTTCCAGAAAACACTTTACAAGTGATCAATAAGTAAGTAAATCGCAGATTCAAAGCTGTTTAAAAATGTCTCAGTTGTTTATGTAAGAGACTGATGTCTCAGCAAATTCCTGTCTGCTTGGATCCATATATTGACAGATACTTGGCACAAAAAACCCACTCCCTGTGTCAACTAACTTAAAAACACTTCTTATTGTTGTTGTTGTTGCAAAACATATCTTTTGTGTGGTTGATTTAGATGCTAAGCGCCAATGTTTTTCTGTCATGTAACAGTATTTATAACTGATTATAAAGGACTACATTTGATCAAATCTTCCTATCGAGGACCACTTCACATTAGTCAGAGGCTGAAACTCATTCAGTGGTTTTCCAGTGTTACGTATCAAAACTGAGGCCCCCTAGTCAGCCTCTTAAATACGTGGCCGAGGAACCAGGGCTCAACTCACTGTCAGCCATCTTGTTCTTAGCCATGTAGTAACAATACATTGCCAGCATCACCAGATCAGCCAGGACATAATACACTGCTGTGTACGTCTGTTTGAGAGAAGGGAACAGAGACACAGGCAGTTTCATATTTGTCTAAGTCCACTTTGATACAGTGTTGATACTGAAAACGTAAGACTATCCCCATGGTAACACACAGATACCTAAAACAATGTACGCCGATTGGATGTCTGTGATCGTCCAGGAGACGATCCAGGACCCTGGCAGGTCTGACAGACTCACCTGGAGGGGCAGCTGGTCGGCTAGGAAGGAGCCCACTAGATTGCAGGTGTCACCAGCCAGCCACAGCAGCAGAAACCAGATGGACAGAGCACTGTCCATGTTCCCAGTCTTACAGGAGCTGTGGTATTGTCTGAGGAGGACACCACAACAGAAATATAAATGAACGTGTTCACAAAACCCTTTATAAACAAATAATTATTATATATGTTTGTTTTTTGTTTTTTTATGCAAGACTTACGGCATTGAAGACACCATGAAGCACAGTATGGACAGCAGGCCCAGCATGACACTGGCCATATCCCTGGAGTCCTGAGCACATTCCCCCAGCCCAAACCAGACCCACTCCGTCCCGTTGGGACACACAGAACTGAAGTTTCCATCATTCTTCCCAGCCAAGGTGCCCCTGGTCAGGACTCCTTCCGTCCACATATTCACTAAATACAAAGAAGATTATTAGTGTCAACTCTAGCTTTAT
This sequence comes from Protosalanx chinensis, assembly GCA_030340685.1. Taxonomy (NCBI): domain Eukaryota; kingdom Metazoa; phylum Chordata; class Actinopteri; order Osmeriformes; family Salangidae; genus Protosalanx; species Protosalanx chinensis. Next base: position 15,103,818 of record CM059320.1, on the reverse strand, counting down.
GTAAATAAATACAATAAAAAGCTATCTGACCCTACTGAACAAGCTGGAATGTAAGAGATAAGACTGAGGTTAGGTTACACAAATACAAACAACACAAACAAAGGGACAACCAAGATCCACAGCTGGGTAGAACTAATGTTGCTCGACACATAAAACGACTCAACATCTAAACCTGAAATAGAACCAGCCCGATCAAACAATTATCGAGAATATTCCAGATCTTAATGTCTCACCTGCGGTTTAGTGTAGCTCGCTGGGGACGGAAGAAATCTTGACAGAGTCTGACTGAGATAAGAAAAAAACATCAACAGAGCCTGTAAACAGTTTTACACGGACAAAGGCGAGGTCTGATTGGTTCATGGGAAAACGCGTCACCGGGATAAAAGCTAAGGTATGATTGGTTCACAGTTTCACCCGGACCAGGGTTAGGGTCTGATTGGTTCATGGGAAGCCGCGTCACCGGGATCAAAGCTAAAGCATGATTGGTTCACAGTTTTACCCGGATCAGGGTTAAGGTCTGATTGGTTCATGGGAAACACGCGTCACTGGGAAGAGGCGGAGTAAAGGGAGTTCTTAAGCGAAGTGAGATATTTTCATTAGAGAATTTGCAATTAATATAATTTATAAATGACAGCTTTCTGGAATTTGCATTCTGGGAAAACTCAAATTCCTAATCACTATGGACTTGAGAAAAACAAACAAATATAGTTGCTTAAGTCTTAATTCGGCACTAGAGCAGCTGAAATATAGTTGCGGCTGAATTTGCAGCTGCTTGATACTTTTCAGTCTAACTTTAATTGCAACATTAAAACATGATACACGTGCTGAACAATGTCCACCCTCATAACGTGACATGGTAAATATATCCACATTTTCACATGTTTGCATCACATATCAACAGTTGATGTTAAGCTGCTTTATCTGCATGGTAATTTATTCAGTAATTATCCTCCCTCATTGCCAAGGCCAGTAGATTCTTTAACGAGAAAAAAAAATGTCGCACAACTATGTGAATCCGAAGGTCACAGTCTATGTTGTTCTGTTCATCTTCTACGAAAAATTCAAGTAATCCACGAATTTCGCCACATATACGTCACGTCTCATCTATTCTTAATACATAACTCACAATACTACTTCATGAAGTATGATGGAATACCTTCAAACTGATTAAATAACACCTGACTTCCAATATATTGACTTTTCAACAAACCAGATTACCTTTAGGAGGGGGAAAGTTCTTAATCACCGAGGAAATCTGCAGAGAATTTATCATCCAATGATCTGGAGGACTGAAGAACCCACATGTGAGGGAAGGTGATGGTCAGCTGACTGCTTTCACCCAAGTCAGCATACTGGATACTGCTGATCAAAGTCTGAAGTCACTTCCTCTTTAGTACTTTAGGAGACAGTGTGTCAGTACAAATTATGTATTTTCCATGTCAGAGTAGTCAGCTACATTTTAGTTCCCCTCATCATCTAAGACACCTTAGTCTCACATTGATAGTTTAGTTGCTTTTTCCTTAGCAAGAACCAATAAAACAAAAACAGAATTGGTGTTGAGACAATTCTAACCTAAAAATAGGCTGTATATGCTTTATTGATGGTTCTTAATTCAGGTTTCAACTTTGTTTAAATTTGGTAATGCGATCATAACAGTATTATGGAAAAAAAATGAGGACGATAGAGGGCTTATTTTTTGCATCCCATAGAGCTTAATGCAAACTTTCTGATGAATCAATCACAGTTCCACCACTGATACCATTTAAATTCATTTAAATAAAAAAATGTTGACTCTGAGTCTAACCCAAAAATCCACCCATCTAATCTGCATTAGTATTTGCATTTCTCTTATTTACATTTGTTGTTTTAACAAACACAGTCATACAAATACTTGGTAGGTATTTCATTTCAAACTTTATAGTACATTAATTAAGATTTGAAAGGGGAGTTTAAGATATTTTATAAAGAATGTTTCACAATAGATTTACAAACATGATCATAGATGAAAATAATAGAAAAAGAAATAACCAGTCATTAATTTAACTACAGCAAAACAAAAACAAACTTTGAAATCTGTACAAGCGTCCTTTTTTCCTAAGCATCCACATCGCCACAGAGAGAAAAGCAGAACTGTGTCTTTCAAAGTCCAATTTACCGGGAGACAAAGACACGCATCAAATCTATTTTACAATATAACTCTTCCAAAGGCAAAACATAAAATATACCAGTCTGTACAATAGATCACCCATCTGACCTTTTGAACCTCACACACAGAGGAAAGGGGAGGCGTCAAGCATGGGGGGAGGGGGGTGAGGGAAGACTCTGTGGTTCCTCGTGGAACACGTCTCATCTCACTTGATGTGGAGAGTCTTCTCGTGCGTTTTTAACCGCTTGCGTCGCGGTTCCACAAACTCGTCTTCGGAGTCTTCCGTCACGTCCTCCTCCTCCGCCGGCTTGACCTCTTCCTCTGGCTCCGCCGGGAACGTCTGGTCGGGGTAGAGCTCCAGAAGCTTCTCCTCGAAATACAGGCTCATGGTTTTGCCGACCTCCGCAATCTCCGAGTCAGCCTGTCATGGGAGGAGGAAGGGGGGTGGGGGGTGGGGGGAGATAGGATGAAAGAAGGAGGGTAAGAAAAGACACCATTGAATGGAGAAGGAACGAATGAGAGGAGGTGGAGATGATGAAGAGGAGGAAGAGGAGGGGGGGTATGTGGAGGAGGAGAACATTAGAGTGGGTTAAAAATTCCAGTGGCAGGCTGAGTCCTGGCTAAACCTTGCTTGTATTGGAAACGGCTTACCTGCACATTAATCTGTTTCTCCTCATCATAAACTTGGATTATTCGAGACATCTAAAGAGGGGTAATAACAGTACAATAAAGACAAAAAGCAGCAAGGGGGGGAAGGAGGGGAGAGAGAAAGGTTTTACAGCACAGGCTGGTCAGCTAACAACCCCATGTGTGCTGTAAGCACTCTCTCCAAGTGTACAGGCCTGAACCCCTTGCTGAAATACTCCATTGGTTTAACTGGACGTTGCAGAATAACAGTTGCTAATGACTTACATGGCATTCATAGTTGCCGATGCGTTTCAGGTACCAAATATGGCATTTTTAGCCACAAGATTAACACAACATTTCTGGTAGCCATTCCCAAGCAAGTTACATCTTATAGCTGTTCAGTATGTTTGAAGGAACATACAAGAGACAAGCCTGATCCAGTCTGGATCTGCGGTGATCAGCATCACTCTCTCTCCTTATCCCTGGGCCGCATCACACAGACCATGTCTAAACTGTCCCATGCATCAGCAGCTTACGAAAGCTGTTCCACCCAAACACTCCTCCCAATAGTGGTGATGAACCCATGCGATTGTTAAAAGACGTTTGGATCAGTCAGCTACAGGCTTCTCCTCAGGAGGTTTGTAATCACAGTCCAGAACAGTTTGCTGGCATTAAGATATGTTTGTGATGGTAGCTGATAAATGGGGCCCCCTTCCTATCAGTGTGAAAGGCCCTTAGAACCACCCCCCACCCCCCCACAGGGTGCATGCACAGTCATGCAGAAAGACAAACACCCCCCCCCCCCCCCCCCCCATCTGCTGTTAAAACCTGCAGGCTTTAGTTATACGTGTGTGTGTGGTTCCAAAGCCCCCCCCCCCCCCCCCCCCCCCCCCCCCCCCCCCCCCCCCCCCCCCCCACACCACCACCACTCTGTCAGGCTTTCACCCCAGGCTAGGACTCATGCCACTCACCTCATTGTACTTGGCACAGTTGCTGAAGACGAGGCGCACGTCAGCCACCAGCTCCCGCGGGCTCTGGTAGTGCTGGGAGTGCTTCATCTGCAGCTTCTTCTTCACCAGCTTCAGGTCCATGGGCTTCTTGATGATCTTGTAGTAGTTGGGGACCTGGAAGATGGAGAGGTCGTGGTGAGTCCCGAGGACGCACCAGCAGGAGGGAACGAGGGGGGGGTCACAGGGGGACATGCGTGTCCTGGCAGGTACTTACAGCTGACGCCACAGGCTCCTGAAACTCCAAGCTCAGCTGGTTGCAGAAGACATGCAGCAGGAGCCGCTCACATTTCTGAGGAGAGGAGAAGAGAGGGAGATGAGCGAGTGGAGGAGAGGAGGAGGAGCCCTCAGGGCTGGAGAGTCAACCTGGTGACAAAACACACACACACTGTTCTGTCTGTAAACATGCTGTCCATGTTGTGTTTGACAGCAGGTTGGGCCTACTGACCCGCTGGTCCTCAGGGCTCATCCCCTGCTCAGTTTTGCCCTTCTTGCTCTGCTTGTCATCGTCACAGTTGTACTCCATCTCTGGGCTGGACAGGCTCCGGCAGAACGTGCACATCCAGTCTCCGCTGAGGACAGAACCAGAGAGGGGGGTCAACACCTGGGTAAAGCCAGCCTTAAGCTGTGGCTCCCAACCCTCAGGGAACACCTTTCCTGCATGTTCTTGGATTCAAATGAATGGTCGTAAGCAGGCTTCTGCAGAGCTGAATAATGACCCCTTCATTTGAATCAGGTGTGGTGGAGCAGGGAAACATCCAGAACATGCAGGACAGGTGTTCCCTGAGGACCAGGGTTGGGAGGTGGGACAGGTGGGATGGAAAGGTGTGGCTGGTGCCGTGGAGCTCACCTGGGCAGGGACTTGAGGGTGGGGATGTGGCAGGTGGTGTGGAACACCTTGGGACAGGTGTCGCAGCAGAGCAGGTCCCCTCCGTTGTTGCACACGGCGCACCAGTCCTCGTTAGGATCGTCCTCCTTCCCTTCCGCCGCCGCCGCGCTCTGATCGCTCTCCTTCTCCGCGGCTTCGCCCTCGCCGCCCTGGGAAGAGGCAGAGGAGGCGGCCGAGCCGTTGGTGAGAGGAGGCTCGGCCGGCGTGCTGTCGTCTCTCTGGCTGGCCGCCGCCGCCGGGGGGGCGGGAGCGGAGCTGAAGCTGTCGGAGGGCTCCTTGGGCTCCATCTTGACCGTGGTCTGGGCGGAGCCGCTGGTGGAGGGTCCGGTGGATGTGGAGCCCTGTGCTGGGACAGGGCTGCTCTCTGGACTACTCATCTACAGAGACACAAGGGAGGCCAAGAAAACACACTCAGCCTCGATGCCTTAATGATATTAAAATGTCATTATTAAGGCTTTAGAAAATGAATGAGGGTGAAGGATGAAAGATGGTCATGTGGTTCTCAAGAGTCAGCATGAGTTTACATTTCTTTAGTAATGTCACCCTATCTTGCTGTAACTAACAGGGGAAAGCACTCCTGATCATTGTCCACATTATATTAATACAGCAATACAGGCAGTGGATGTCTTTAGGATGCATTTCTTACATTTAATTGCATTACTATGACACACACACACACACACACACACAGAGCAGTTAGAAGGCACAGCTAGAGGTTGGACAGCAGTGTAACAGGTGCTGTGGGCGTGTCCTACCATGCAGGCGCTCCGCCCCTCCTTCCCTGGCTCTGTCTTCACATTAGCAGCAGCTCCTGACAGGCTGCACTCGTCCTCTAAGCCCGGCTCCTGTTTCACTCTCACCTGCTCCACCGGGGCGCTCATGGGCCCAGGCCTCCCTGCTGAGCTGCAGCTGGGACACACACACACACACACACACACACACACACACACACACACACAGTGTATTCAGAGGCTTAAGTAATGAGCATGGACAGGAATATCCTGTAAGTGTGTGTGTGCATGTGTGGGGGTTTGCATGTGGGTGTGTGGGGAGGGGGGTGGGGTGATGTGTGTGTGTGGGATGGTGTTCATCATTACCTCCCTCTGCTGCCTGTGCTGGAAGAACTGGAGGGTCGAACTGGCGTGTGGGAGTTAGACAAGCCTGCGTGTGGGAGAGAGGAACAAAACCAACCCAGTAGGTATAAGTAACAGAAACTGTATGTTTCATAATCATGGCAATATGCCATGTTAAAAAGCAGACTGCAGGTCAACCACAGAAGAAGAGAGGAGGGTGTAGAGAGGAGACAAGTGTGTCACAAGTGTGTTCCTGAGGAACCATGCGAGTGTGTGGTGAGTGTGTGGTTACGTGAGGAGACAGGTGTGTGCGCGGTTACCCGAGGAGCCAGGTGAGTGTGTGGTTACGTGAGGAGACAGGTGTGTGTGCGGTTACCCGAGGAGGCAGGTGAGTGTGTGGTTACGTGAGGAGCCAGGTGTGTGTGTGGTTACGTGAGGAGACAGGTGTGTGTGCGGTTACTTGAGGAGCCAGGTGAGTGTGTGGTTACGTGAGGAGACAGGTGTGTGTGCGGTTACCTGAGGAGGCAGGTGAGTGTGTGGTTACGTGAGGAGCCAGGTGTGTGTGTGGTTACCTGATGAGCCAGGTGAGTGTGTGTTGGGCACAGGAGAGGGGTTCATCTCCATGGGAGCGCCATACATAGGGTTTTTGCTGGCAGAGAGGTATCTGGTCAGGAGGTGGTCTAGGCTGCTAGAACCAGCATCCTCCAGCTGAGGGCGCCATAGGGAAGACAACGTCAAATAAACCAGAAGGAGAGAGAAATCATTTTGAATTTCCAACTCTTTTTCCAGGAATGTGTGTCTGTGGCTTGATTATCTGGAGAACTGGGCTCTGTGTGGTGTTTAAATGTGGTGGTTTTATGGCTAAGGCCCCAAAGCTGTGCAACTGGGACCATTTACAACGTTAGAACATATATTTATTTTTTTAAGACACAAATCTCTATCTATGCATTCAAATCCAGTTCTGCATAAACAAATCTTAATGGTTTAATTAGACTATTACAAATCAGGCGTCTGTTCCTCACCGCTTGTTTGTAAACTGAGTGATTGTATCTGCTGCTGTTTGTGTACTCAATGTACCACAATGCTGACTTATCAGCTGTGGTTACCACCACAACCACCCAAAGGACAGGAAACTGGTCAGGAAACTGGACAGGAAATGATAAATCGACAGGCTGTGTGTGTGTGTGTGTGTTTACCTGAATGGGTGGGATATCCGGTAGACAGGGCAGATTCTCTGGGTTGGTTACAGAGGGGATGAGCTCGATGGCCCCTATGATGGGGCTGGCAGGGCCTCTGTGGGCGTGGGCGCTTGCCATGCTGGCACTGGTGGGGCTGGTGGGGTTGGCGTTGTGGAGGGACGCCACCGGGAAGGGCCCGGCGTGACCCGGGTTCGAATGCTACACAGGGAGATGAAGAGGGAGGAAAGAGGATGGGACGAGAGGAGAGTGAGTCTTTGGGAGGATGCTGGACTGTTCTATTGCAAAAGCTTAGGGGAAAGGTTGCTAGGACATGCAAGCTAACGCATGCTGCACAAGACACTGGAAGTCCAAGTGGAAAAGATGCCAAACCCCTGATTGAAGTAAGAAACGAAACCTTTGGTGGTTCATCTCAGAATCTACAGACATCTAGACACAAAGAGAGAGCATCCATAGCTCACAAGGCTCTAGCCGCAATCATTCTGTACATGCACATTTGCCGCTGCCCCCGCCCCGCCCCGCCCCCCCCCCCCCTCCCCAACCCCACCTTGAAAAAAGTACAGCTACATTATGAGATACTAGACTTGCTGATTTGTATCCATTACTGCCTGTCTCAGTATTTCTTTAGCATACATCAGTCTGAGCTCAGCAAAAGAAAAAAAGAAAAATCATTTTCAACATCCAATATTTATATCCGTGTCATTTAGCACCACTCAACAAAGCAGCTCGCATTGAGAAACAGAACATTCTCCTTATATGAAGTCAGTATATAAAAAAATACAAAAAACAGAAAAAACTGGCCAGACATATTGGAGCTGCTGTTGAAAAACACATTTTCAAATGTAGGTTGTCAGTACATTTCCATGACCCCCCATCCCCCCATCCCCCCATCCCCCATCCCCCCCCCCCCCCCCCCCCACGAGCAGCAGCAGGGGCTCAGGGCAGTAGACCCACCTGTCTCTGCAGCTGGGGCTGCATCAGGGGGGAGTACTGCTGGCCGTTGTGGAGCCGCTGTGGAGGCTGAGGCTGGGGGGGTGCCGTGGGCATGCGGCTCTGGGGCTGGGGCAGGCGCATGTGATGGGAGGAGGGGTACATGTGAGGGGAGCCGTTCATCCCCCCTGGCGGCACCCTCTGGTGGCTCTGCATACTGATGAGTCTGGGTGGCTGGAGGGGGAGAGAGGGGGAAGGAGGAGGGGTGGAGAGGGGAGAGGGAGGGAGAGATACTTAGTGTTCATCATAGACAGAGTATTCCTATTCCTATTATTAAACCTGTGGGAAGGTAGGAGATGTGAGATGTGGTTTGACAGCTTGAAGGGTGGATTAGCCACGAGCCAGTGTGCGTTTCATGGAGGTGAACTGGACACCCACACACCACTTTGCCTAACCCAACTATTTAGATCTGGTCTATGTTATGTGGGACAAATAAAGACTTATCTAATCTATTGGCTGTAAAAACTTTCACAAGATGAACGACCTCTTGATATCAACGAGCAATGACCAATCCCACATTGAGTGTTCTAGAACAACAGTGGGTTCTGTTGTCACGGGTGACGAGCTCTGTGCATTCCACCGGACCCCTCCCTCGCCCCCCCCGTTCCCAGCCCTGTGGGATTCAAGACCTCCCCATTGTGATGCTGTCTGTCTCTCCCCCCCCTGCCCCTGCCCAGCACACCTGCTGCTGCATCATCTGAGGAGGCCCAGCCTGTCTGGGGTGCTGCAGCTGGGAAGCGATGCGCATCTGCTGCTGGATCTGCTGCTGCTGCTGTTGGTGCTGCTGCTGTTGCTGTTGTTGTTGTTGCTGTTGATGCTGCTGTTGTTGCTGTTGATGCTGTTTCTGCTGCTGCTGGGCGAAGGCTTGCTGCTGCATGTGCTGCAGCCGGAGCTGGGCCAGGTTGATCTGGCCCGCGTGCTTCCCAGGGTGGCCGTGTCCTGGAGACACGGGCCCCCCCACCATCACATTGGGGGGGTGGACGGCCTGGGGGGTTTTCTCATACACCAGGTTACCTACAGTTGGGATAAACAGGAGAGGTAAGTCTTTTTTCATTTGTCAGCTTTCTCATTGTCTTTTTTTCCCCGGATCGATTTTTAGTGTGAAAAAGGAGAGGAAGGTAGTGAGGAAATAGAAGGGAAGACATGTAGGAAACAGCCTGGTCTGGCATCGAACCCAGGCCCCTGCGTTAGCTCAGCCCGAGGGCTACGTGCTCTACCCGTTGAGCCACCTTAAGCCAGAGGCAGCCAGGTTCGCTCAGGACGGGGTGAGCGACCACAGAGCAGCCCCCCCAGAGCAGCCCCCCCAGAGCAGTGCCCCCAGAAGAGCGACCCCAGAGCGGCGACCCCAGAGCGGCGACCCCAGAGCGGCGACCAGCCAGAGAGCTTCCTCTCACCTAGGTTGACCACGTTCTTGGCCCAGAAGGTGGGATCACAGAAGAAGCGCACAGCCCCGTTAGCCTGAGGAACCGGGTCCAGTCTGGCCTTCAGGATGTAGCGCAGCTGGAACATAATCTACACAAACACACACACACACACACACACACACACAAGTTACTCACACACGATACACACACA